>BMAT01009888.1:107357-126145 GCA_019649035.1 Elysia marginata | reverse complement strand
TACTGCAACTACTACTACTACTGCTGCTGCTGTTGCTGCTGCTGCTTCTGCTACTACTATTTCTACTAGAATATCTAGAATCACAACTCTTCACCCATTTACATTATTTCCTTCTCTGTGGCATATTTGAGAGTATTGACTGGTGTCTGTATTTTCTTAATATTGTGAATCACGACACTGTTCTCGTATCAACGCCATCAAGTAGCTGATAGTCTGATAAGGTAACCAGCTCGAATACCCTCGGGGCGACAAGTCTTGATGTTGAAGAATGAGCGACCTTATGGCTGGGAAGTGCTCACATCGATCTAGACTGCGACCCAATGTTGTAAAGGTTGATGGGCTACTGCGGGATTATTGTCTTAGCTCTCAGTGTTAGACGCTGAGGACACGGGAGTTTCAACACTTCAGTTTTATATGGTTGGCGAATATCAAGGTTTTGTTTGTGTTCCATATGACGATGGGCTGCACCTGTGAAGTGTTGGCGGCCTCAAAGCAAAATTATCTAGTCTTTTTATCCATTATTATCAGAAAAAAAGTTGAGAGAATTGGTTGCTGCTAGAAGTTGTCTTGGTTTATAGACTTTAAAAATAGTTATCATATAGCTGATGCTGAGAAAAATAAATATGTAACCCGGCAGCTTAAGACGTGTTGAACTCAGATAGAGATAAAAATCTTTGTTCTGTATTGTGATTGTTTGCTTTCTCTGATATTAATTTGGTGAACTCGTTTGCATGAGAGGGTTTCTGGCATTCTGAATCAGTTCCCTCAAGATCACGGCAACAGGAATTGGGTAAAAAATTGATTTTAAACCAATTATAAGTAACGAGCTTTAATAGCTACATACAATTTGATTAATTTATTTGTTTATTTTAGTTTTCAGCTGTTTTTGCCGTTATTAAACTTCACTGCCAGGTAAAAGTAAAGGTCAAAAGAACATGATTTTTTTCTTCTTTATATTCATCTCAATTTAAATTTAGATTGCAGTATTGATCGGATTTTTTTTCTTTGCCAGAGCAATTTCTTCCCTGGTCTGGACGATGGTTTCTTGGCAAGAGCCGAAGCTATGGGTGTTATGGATATTTCCAAACCGTCTGGCGGGCACCAGTTGATGAAACCTGACGGCCTGTACGGCCACACTCCGGACTTCACAGGTCACAACATGGTCGGCCCGCCGCGCTCACACCAGATGCACCAGATGCACGCACCCCACCCTCACCACCACCCTGGACATCCCCACCACCCAGGCTCCAGCCACCACGGGTTCGGACCCCCAGATGCCTCTATGTTTGACCAGCTCTCAGGCTCTCCACCGGGTCACCCCTCCAGCATGTCTCTTGGCCCAGTAGCATCTATGGCTGAGCACCATAGCAACGTGATGGCAGCGGCAGCGGCGGCTTCCGGCGGAGCTAGTGGAGGTAGCAACGGCGGCAGTGCAGGGTTATCTTCTCCTTCCTCATCGTCATCGTCGCACCCGCAGGCGCCACATCACCAGATGTATCCTCCCATGTATTCCCATGCTCCTTCAATGGTAAACCCACACAGTGGACACCCTGGTCTCCCGCCTCCACCTCCCCACCACCACCACCATCACCCAGGAGCAGCAGGTGTTGCTGGCGTTATGCACCATCACCATCACCACCAGGGCCCGGGAGCACCAGGGATGGTAGTCGGAGTGCACGAAGCAGACTGCGATCCTCGAGAGCTAGAGATGTTCGCCGAGCGCTTCAAGCAGCGTCGCATCAAACTCGGCGTCACACAGGCGGATGTGGGAGCAGCGCTTGCTAATCTGAAGATCCCTGGCGTGGGATGTTTGAGTCAAAGTACAATCTGTCGCTTCGAGTCACTGACCCTGAGTCACAACAACATGATCGCCCTCAAGCCCATCCTCCAGACGTGGCTGGAAGACGCCGAGAAACAGGCGCGGGAGAGGAAAGCTGAGATGGAGAACGGTTTGAACGGGGACAAGAAACGCAAGCGGACATCTATAGCGGCGCCGGAGAAGCGGTCGCTAGAAGCCTACTTTGCCGTACAGCCGCGGCCATCAGGGGAGAAAATCGCCCAAATCGCTGAAAAGCTTGACCTTAAGAAAAATGTAGTGCGGGTCTGGTTTTGCAACCAACGTCAAAAACAGAAAAGGATGAAATTCTCCGCTATCGCTGCCGGCATGGGCATGGGCCACCACTGACCGAAAACTTCTAACTTCATTTGGGAGTTTACAAGTTTATAGTTGCGCATATCACAAGGGACAACTATGACGGCTCTCTCAGTGAACCCTTCGACCTTTCAAAAGGACAAAAGGAGATTTGACAACAAATCAAACCCTTATAGTTGACTGAAAGCTTATGTTTTATGACACGTCTACTCAAAGAAGCATTTGACTTTCAACGTACACATTACCATCAGCAAGAAGGTCAGAGACTTGTGTTCACTACCGCCTCATGAAAAACTTCTTGGCAAGACTTTCTTGAGATTTTCACTTACACAGAATTTCAAATCTTTAGAAAGCTCTTTTCCTATCTCTCACAAAATATCTATCTCCTTCTACTGGTTCCATCGACCTCTTTTTTTCTTCGATGTCTTTTTTCTACACCTTTCTTTCACCTCCTCTATCCCTTAAAATTTTTCTCTATCATTACCCCCCCCCTCCGTCTAGTTTCCTTCCAACATACTTCAATTTCTTCATGATGTTAATACTGTGCGCTCACAATTTTCCTTTCGATCAAATAGTACTAAATCGCTTAAATTGTAAATGTAAAAAGAAGTTTACATCTGGATGTTTATAATTGCGCCCCGCCGCGTTCGCAAAATGAAAGTTTGAATCTTCTTTGCATTTGTTTTTAATGCTTGTGACCCTTTAAGAGTACCGCCTAATCCTAATGCCTTGATGGACGCTACTTAACAAGAACTTCACATATTGGCAAAATCTCTTTCATAAAAGGCGTTCGGTTGGATTATAATTATGATGTATTTTGCCAAAGCAGTGGTAGAGAGTGAGACTCCAAGACCAGTTTTCATACTAAGTGTTAATTGTGATTACTGAATGTTGAACTTAAGAAAGGCCCGCAAATGGCAACCAAATTCTTATAGTTGTGCTTGGCGAATTCCAACACAGTGTGCCCCTTCAGGCAGTCATTCACACAAAATGGCGTAAGCCATATGAAACGCTCACAATAAACGATTTTCGAATCTGACTGAAAAGTATCAACTCTTGAGAAGAAACTAGATGCTTTTTATGAGAGCTAAAAGACAAAATGAAGGCACAGTATGCCTTAAGTCACTACAAGAGTGACAAATGTTCCCAAGGCGCTTGTGCAATATGAAGTTTGACCCGTGTTGTATGCAATATTCATGGTTCAATAACCACAGCCCTTTAATTGTGCTGGGTTTTTATTTCACAGTGTTTTTTTTTAATTAAAGGCATGGTGTCGTGTCGAATAGATATTGTATCTTTGTGGTTTAAAAATACATGTAAATGATGCCTTTTTATTTTTTTAACAGCAAGGTTTTAGTTTTATGCGTGAATGCTACCGGTGGTTTTTTTTCGCTCTTTTGTTGGATTTGTTTAAACAGTGAGCTAAAAGTTTCAGCTATTAATGTTATAATCATCTACGGAGGCAACACCCGGAAAGCACTAAAAGAGGCATTTTAGATTGAGCGGTTGATGATATTTTTTCTTACATTCATTTGAATTTTACGTCGCATTTATGAGTACTCTTATTATGACGCAACTGCGGCAATGCTACTTACAAATTGTATAAAGTACACCGTTCATTTATTACCTATTCTTTTCGCCCTTACTTCTCTTTCGTTTCCCCTACTTTTTTCTTGATTGGCCATGTAAATAAGTATCAGAGAAAATTTTTTTCAAGTTTTCAACTGTTCGTAGCCGCCTGCTGGCAAACATTTTTAAAAGGCATAACTAAATCTGAGGTTATTCGCCCACAGGTAGGACGTAAGGACCAACAAACCTAAGTCATGTGACGGATTTCGTTTTGTGCTTATAAGCATGAAGGGAGGGGATTTTCCTCTATATAGCCTTTTGCAGCTTTAAATTTTTAGAAAATTCTTGACCTGGGTCATCAACTTTGACTGGGTTTTTTTTTAAAGATTTCAATGAGACCCTATAATTGTTTTTTAAACACATGCACTGTATATATAATGATGCTGCATCGGGTTCGAAAACTACAAGTTTCCATTCGCTGTGGCTTATCATAAACAAACGCAGTTCATTTCTTGCTTTCTTCAAATGGAGTTCTAATATTAGGTTTATTTATTTTAATGAATTTCATCGCATATGTATCAGTACCTTTCCAATTGCACTGAAAATGATCCATTAGATTTGGCTACGAACACTACTGCCAATCTGCTTTCTCTGTCTGACCAGGATAACTGGTTACTTAAAGCACCCGCGGTATCGCTACTTACAAAATACTGTACATAACCGATCACACCAGGTTTCTATACTTTTTATATGTCTGTAAATACACTAACGTTGGTATTTCAGTTTGAGACAAAAAGTTGAATTACCGAGGAATTTAAATTAAAAACTGAAAAAAAACCACACAAACACACACACACACACTCTCTCTACCTCTCTACCTCTCTCGCTCTCTCTCTATCTTTTTTTTCTCAAATCTCTGCAGCTACCAATTTTTAACAAAAATAATGAGAATCAAACATGACACCAGTAACACATTGTCAACACAATCACCAACAACAGGAACGGCAACTGTCTCTATTATATACGCACGCTTCAAGCTCATTTTTTGATAACTTAAAAATTCAACAGCTTCACCAGAACGCATCAAGAGTAACAAGAAAGATCTGAACTCAAACAAAACAGCTACAATAGCAAGATTTATAAGATAAAACGATAGCTGGGAGAGGTTACCTTAATCAATATAACGTGTGCAATACTTAAAATAATGCATTATTTCAATCTGTTTTTCTTTCTGCTTTTTTGTTTATATGTTTCAAAATATCGTTTCTAAATATCAAAACAATTTAACAGTCGTTTATTAATAATGTTTCATAATTCATAAAACGTCTTTTTAAACTGAAAGGCGCAATGAACCCACTTGTTATGTTTAAGGTGAGATTCATCATCATCTTGGATAATAAAGCTAGATGTGCGAGCAATGCCTTTGTATTTGTTTTTATAAAACCCCAAGACTGGCCAGTGAAATACAACTTCAATTTTATTACATGGGAATAATACATTTGTACACGTTTATTGAAAACAAGTTCATATTTATGTTCACTGGCAATTTTTGTTTCGTGAAACTAAAGATGTATTAAAAATAGCCCTGAAGACCTGTAGAGTTTGTAGTTATAGCAATAAGTCAACTTTTGACATACATCTGCAGCTTTCAACTTTGTCTCGGAAATAAAAAAAAGCCGTTACGGTGTTTATGTTAAAAAAACATATTGTTTTGGCTGGCCATTGTAACTTTGAAATTCTTATCATTTGCCTTTTTAATGAAATTCTGTGGTGCCATAGAATATAGAATAGAATATAGCCCACTTTATCATTCATATTTTGATAAAATGCCCTTCGAAGTTTCTCGCTAATACATATAAATTTAACTGAAAAAGAAAAACATGAAATCCAGTCATGTTTTCTCCTAGTTAGGTATTCTTTTCCCTTCCTTCATTTTACACATTACAGCATATAGTCGCCCGAAAAAGATGCAGAAAAAAATAAAAACGTAGTTTATCCCATTGAATAGAGACAATATTACCGGTGCGCCACATCACCAATCTTGAATAGTCAAAACGTCTCCTAATTTGCTTGAAGCTGCCTGGACAGGGAGTAGTAAAAACTCTAAAGGTATCAATGTACAATACATGGTCTTTCAGTTAAAGGTCTCAATGACTTTTGTCGAAACTATGCGCACTTGTCTACAAAAAAAGTTCAAAAATAAAACACACAGTTATAGAATGTTCTGTGCATTGTATGACTTAAAACAGTATCAATCCCTTAACTGTATGGACATTTTTTCCTTTTTGTGTTATGAAATGTGTGCATCTGAAAAGGTCACGTCAGAATTAATTCAAATATCAACATAAACAAAAGTTATTAAGTTTCATTACTTGATAGTAGATTTTTTCGTTAATTTGGGCAGTGTTCGGCAAAGATCTAATAATTATTTGCAGACAGCACTAATTTCAACTTTATCAGATAATGTTCAGTTTCTGTTCATTGAAGCCAAGTTTGAAGGTGTCCATTTACTTTTCATTTCACATTCATTGTTTTTATACCAGTGGTCTTTAATTGACAATGTCTTTAGTTATATTGACTGTAATTTTATTGATTGTACATTATTAATGCTCTTTTGATAATACTATCTGTGTTGCCGCGGCAAATCGTTTACAGATATTCTTTCCTTAAAGGCTTGATGTGTGATATTCGATTTTTATATAATTCAAAAATTCCAGTGCAATTTTTACGTTTCTTTTTTCCACACTTGTTAAAACCATGTGTGTTAAAGTAACTGATACTCCTCGAGTTGGTTGTAACATGATGTATATTTTTCGATACATTTTCAAATTATGTTTAAGATAAAGTTGATGAGAGAGTCAGAGTGATAATGAGATTATTGGACGAGATGGAGAAAGAGAGACCCGGAGGTCAAAAGAATTTTATGCCTCAAAGAAAGAGAAGTTGTCTGCGGGTGCACGGGAAACAGAGGAATTGTTAAAAGAGAGAGAAACATGGCAACGAACTAAAAAAGTAAAGAGAGGCAACTAGTTAAGAACCATGTTGGGTTGTGTGTAGTTGTAAGATAGATGCGTGAAAGAGAATGAAAGGCATCTAAAATTGTAACAGAAAGGCAGATAGAGACATGGTCGTTAAGACATGCAGAGACAAAGAGAGAAAGGTAGAGTGAGTGTGCAGACAGAGACAAACAGATATGGAGATATTGAATCCCGTATTGTGAAACTGTGAATGTTTATTTGTATTTATTGTGCTAAATATTTATTTAGAATCACCCAAAGCACTTTTTAATATTATGCTTTGTGCTTAAAAAAACTTATGTATTTTTTGCTCGGTTTGTCTTTTAAATGTAAATTTTTTATCCATTTCATTCATTCCGAGTTTATTATGGCAGTCTTATTTTGAGTTTGAGATCACATGCAAAACAGTCTAAAAAATATAAATACAAAAAAACAATAAAAGCTGAGTTGTTTTATTTCTCCTTATATTGTACGAAGATAAAAACGTTAGTTTTGGTGATGGCATCTATATATAAATATGATATAAATTTTTAGGTAAATATAATAGGAATGAAAAGACCTACTTGAAAAAAACAGCCTGGTTACAGCCTCAATGTATAAACTGTTTGAAACTTTAATCTGTTTAAAACTCTTTAGTTGGAAGATCCATCAGGTTGAGTCGATTCCTTGTTTAATTTTTACCTAGTGAAGGAGGGTTTTTATCAAACATATTTCAAAGGAAAATCTATTAACAAACAGAATGTATCAAAATAATTACATTGTTAATGCCATTTTGTTTCGCCTAGTTTTTTATGAGAAAATATCTTGCAACAATAAAAGGCACAAGTTACAAATTATTTTTGGGAAATTAAAATTTGTTTGAATTTGCTCCTGTGAAATATTGATAGAAGCAGACGCATTATAGATGGAACTCTTTGTCATTGGAAATGCGAAGTTATCAGACAGATCATTATGCTGCGAACAGGCACCAAGTTGTGGAAAATAGTTTCCACCTGATAATTCCATTTTCACAAGGTGTGCGCCTGGAGTATGGGGACGTTCCCTGGTAGGGCTGCCATCTGCAAAAAAGACTGTTTATGTTGAATCCCAGCCACTAGAGCTATGGTACTTCAAACTGGACGTATTTAAAAACATTCTGGATATGATTGTGCTAACTTTGATATAATTTGTATATTATCACAATGCATCTGTCATTTATTGAGGCTGTGCACATTATAAAATCATTGCATTTTGTTGTCAAAATGGCGGACGCTCGCGGAATAAAGTTAAACTCTTTTGTGCAATGGATCAATGTGACCCTAGTTCACATGATCCATAGCACAAAAGAGTTATACTCTTACTTTCGGGGGCGTCCGCTATTTTCGTTATGGGCACAGGCTCAATATGGAAAAAAAGAATAGAAAGACAACATAGAGCATATCAGAAAATAAATGTAAACTCTTTAAACAACCTGCCACAAAATGATAGTGAGAAGAAAAAATTTAAGTCAGCGTCTTTAAGAGCATGGCATTGACCATTTCTTATGATTCCCATATGCGTGGTGCGAAAAAGATCTAAGAAGTAGTTGCTTGTTTACCCTTTTATTGGAGGGGGTGATGAAAAAGTTGACAGAAAGTGACCAAAACTAATACCATTTGCATCAATGGTGTTCGTTTGTTATGTGATCATTTTAAAAATGCAAATCATTTTTGGAACAAAAAAACAAAGATAACAAAAAAGAGGCAGACTGAGATGCAGAGACTCAGGCATTTACCTTCATGGAGAGAGAGAGGGAGAGAGACAGAGACAGAGAGACAGACAGACAGCAGGCAGACAGACAGACAGACAGAGACAGAGCGAGAAAGAGAGAGAGGGTGGGGGTTCAGCATGAGGAACAGATGTTTAAGGAAGACGAGGTGGGCGTGGCGATTGAGAGCGGTTTTGACAGCTAATTGGTGGTTCTTGGGGGCGCCCAACTTTTGTTGATCTCCGCCGCTGGCTGGACGAAATTCTTTGAGAGGCATTGTCTTTAATTAAGCCTGAATTATAGCGAACAGATAGTGGTCAGATAGCGATCTAATAGCTAATACGGTCATCGCGTTGTGTTTAGCTACAATGTTAAGGCGCACAATGGCACAGAGGGACACGAAAACAAACAGAAACTATTAACGTTATTGAGAACTAATCAAGAGTCCTATGACCTCTCTAGAAATGGACAAACCACGACATATAACTTGTACAGTTTTCCCTTCTTATAAAATTTTATCCATCAACAGAAAGTTGGCTTTTTTAATTGTTTTTTATTTAAAATAACCTTATATATTAAGAATACAAACACAAGCAGCTGAAGCTAAAGTACCCATCTCCTCAACTCTGCTCGTTTTCCGATCCAAAACAACGTAAAATGATGCACATTTTGTAAAAATTTCTTGACACATAATATATATTCTACTATCCTTGCTGAATTTCTCTGTAAATGACTGACACACTGAAAACATGTAATCTCACTATGACAAATTCTTTAAACTGTGCTTTATACCCCTGAACGGATAGAGTAAATTTAAGGTAACATTTGAGTATATTTTGTCAATGGCTGTAACTCTCTTAGCTTGTATATATGCGAGATTAAAGTTTTGTTTCATTAACGCTAACAGTACAATTAAGAAGAAACTTGATTCAGACAAAACTCACCAAAATCCTTTAGGTAATGATAAAGCCGAATTGAAAATCTCGATTACAACTGACCGTCTTGAATTTCCCGAAATTATATCTTCTTTTATCATCTTACACACTCATGAGCACTCACCAACCAGAGTCTTAGATAGTCAGGTCCATAAAACAAGCTTTAAAGGTTCAAATTTCATTTTGTACCGTCCTAATGGCTACTTTAAGACAATTTTTTAAAGTCATAAAACTCAAACTAAAAGACAAAGAGAAAGAAAAAAATTACTTGAAACGTATAAACGAAACATTGGTTTTTTTTCAAGTCGTAGATTGTGTTTAGGAACGAAAAGATTCTCTAGAACTATAGGGTTACTGGCATGCTCGTCTTCCATTATGGTCAGGTCTGCGGAGGAGAAGTCACATCTTCGACACAAACTAAAGCCGCTTAGGGGGTGACCACTTAGAGCAAGGGGGATAATCCTGTAAAGTCCCCTTGGGATGTCGGAACAAAGCGTGCTGACACAGGACTGGAGACGCAGAGAGAAAATTGTTCGTTAGGGAACGGCTGCGAGGGGGAAAATGTAAAACTTGAGTTTAAGAAGAGAGTGCCTATTTCTGTCTATTTGTCTCTATATGGCTGCTTATCTATGATCTCTTTCGTTGTTTATTATTCATTCTCTCGCCCTCTTTATCTCTATGTATGCGATAATCTATTTGATTGATTTAGACAAGTAACAAGGTCAATGCCCATCCCCTTAATTTTTTTTTCTAAAGACATAATATATGTCAGGACTGGCGTATCTTTGGGCCATCGGGATACCGGCGAAGTAAAACTCCAACAAGCTCTAGTAACATTACCTTTAGTAACTTCTATAAAGATCAATATTCAATATGAAATAAAAGACTTATTTCGCAACTCCTGTAAGGTACTGATTTTTTAAGCTGTCTCTTGACAGTAATGTGACCGAAACATAGCAAGATTGGGATCAGAATCTTATGGCCTGCTATATCACTAGTGAAGGGAAGCAGGGCATCCTTTAGAAATTGCGGAGTCCAAGAGAACCGCACAATAGATCAAAGATCATCGCGTGATGTATGAAGTAAGTGTAAGATACATTACCTCCAACACAGGGAAACTCCAACTACAGAGGTCTATGCAAGACAACACAATTTGAAATTAAACTTTTTATCTTGAAATTATGTGGAAAGTCTTGAAAAGTAAATCTGAGTAAATAGCTAATTGTATTGTCACTTATGTCTATGTTTTTTTCAAGTGATCGAAGATAAATTCAAATGGTCGTTTGTTTTCGATAGCTTCAATGGTAATGTTCAATCGTTGGTTTTTTTCAATCAGTCAAACCTATTCGCTATGAAACAAAAACTTAACCTGTGGAAAATAATAATCTGACTTCCCAGCCTCCGCAGGTAGCCCAGTTGTCAATCATGGTAGGAAATTCCACATATGATGCCTAATTCGGTGCTTCAAAATTCTTTCAAAAATACTCTTCATTCAGAATTGTTTTACGCAACCGAGTTGCATTTAAAACTTCGAAGTCTTTTCATAATTATGATATCTTATCTTTTAATTCATGTGCAGAGAGGAAATGTTTCCAGTTCGAATTACCCTTGAAATCTAATAGGTTTAGGCTGTCTTTTTTCTATTTCTAACATCTCCATCCACACGTCTTGCACACCCCTATTCACATTTTTGTACCTGAGTTCTTTTTGCTATTCAATATCCACTCGGCTTTTGAGGGGAAAACCTATGGTATGGCATTATTATAAGATTATACAGCAGCATACTCCAAATTTTCTCAAGTGGTCCCTCCTTCCCTCCCCCTCTCTCTCTCTCTCTCTCTCTCTCTCTCTCTCTCTCTCTCTCTCTCTCTCTCTCTCTGTCTATCTCTCTCTATCTCTCTCCCTTGACTATGGGAAAATAAAAACTCCTCGCTCCAGTGAAGTATTAAGGATGGGGAGCCGGGAACAGCAAAAACCACAACAGCTCTCAACATCAGAGAGACGACACGTTAACGTGAAACTCCCAGGCGAGCGTCTTCTGAAGACGGCAAAACTCACCTAAGGACCGCCATCTCTCCTGTGGCTCTGTGTACGTGAGTACACAAGTTGAGCTGAGGGACTCTTGAGGTCAGGCAACAGTCGGCATGGCATTCAGAGGTTCTGGTGTCCTCAGGCGGTTCATTGTGGAACTTAAGTTCCTTATCACAAGATCTTGATTGAGTACTCAAACCGCACTACACATACCATTGAGAGTGGTGTATTATACAAGTCGCAAGTCTGGTAACCTTTTGTATAGATGGTGATATTTTAAGATTTTAATTCCATAATTATTTGTGTGGTTCTAAGATGTATTTGAAAGAAAAGGAAAGAAAAGCTAGGGGCGTTTAGGAGCGAAATAGGCGGTGAATGTTTGATTTTCCATGTGGAAAACCCTCAAAGGTCGACCCAGTGATGTTAATATGCTTGTGGCAAAATAAAAAGGTTTAACCCTTTTTACTCGTAATGTCTTTGGTAAGCTTACGTCTAAAAATTTTAATTTAATACATTCAGACAGGGATAGTTTTTCCTTAATACAATCATAGACCCTATTGGAAAATAGCCCGACGCATGAATATCAGAGATGTATTATTTTCTTAACCTTTCATTTTAAGGTATGGTTTTGGATTTCTGATTAAGAGTATCGCAGAAAAATAGCATCATGTGTTGAGGTAAGGGATATGACTGAAATCGTGTGTGTAAAAGGGAAGGTAAGTTTAAGCACAAAAATTTGCTAGCAGGTAGATAAAGATTTACACAAGGGGTAAAGCTTATGTTATAGAACAAATTACTGCTCTCTTGTCATCTGACATCTCAGCAATGGAGACAGCTATACGAGAACGCGAATAACGATTTGTGTCGTAAAAAATTACTAAGACATTTCAATGTGTATGAAGCTTCTGTACTATTTTTTCTGCGTTGGTGTTATAGGACTTCTGATTAAACAAAGTCTGTGCACTAAGGTGAATCAATTCTTTATTGATATGATCTTCCGTTTATGTCGTTTCATATTTCTTATATCTTAGCAAAAAAAATTTCCTGTTTTTGCTTTCACTAACATAGCAACTCGGTAATACGAGTAGGCTTGCGGTAAAATCCCTAGTTAATGTTTGATTTACTCGTATTTGCTTATCACTATTATCGCCATAATTAGCGACTTGCAATGACCTTTAGGAAGAAGGAATTCCTTTTGGCTCCTTTTTTTTTTTTTTTTGGTTTTTGAGGGTTGGGGTGTTTTTTTTTAATTGTTTTTTTTTTCGTTTGTTTTGTTTTCAGCGAATAATTGAGATAGGCGGAATTAATAAACAGAAATAATTTTATTTAAAAGATATAACAGACGACCTCCCAAATCCCCTAGTGCCGGTCTTAACTTACATAGGGTTAACATCCATTGAGCCAGTGCCATTAGAGCACTAAAAATGTAGCATGTCATCTGAGCCACATAGATGAAAGTAATTGACGAATTTGATAATCACCTATTCTAGTATTTGCCCATCGGTTTGCCAAAAGTAATTAAGCAGATATTTGTCCATCTTACCAAGAAGACTTCTTACTCCTGCCCACCACAGAGAGGTGAATGTTGGACTTCGAGCATGATAATTATGTTATCGTTGGTTCATTGAGGTGTGATTGTAAAAAGTGCGATGATCATATTCTTTTACAGTTCTAACTCATCCTCTCTATATTTAAAACTCAAATGAGATGCGAGATTGAAAACTCTCATCGTCCCGTCTGTTCATATCTAGGCTGACGAGCATGTTAAGTACAGTGGTCTTGAATGAACTGTGGATGCCATATGAAAAATTTAAACAGATAACAAATAAGTAAGTATTGTTTTAATAAGTTCAAATGGCATGCAAAGATTTTCTGGCTCGAATGGTTGCTTTTCTTAGGAAACTGGCTCAAATGAAATGCTTTTCTTAGTTACATGACTCTACTCTTACTCTTAGTTGTTTCTAGCTGTTGAAGTAGTTGTGTTTTTTTTGTCGTATTTCTAGGAGAACGCGTCTTTTGTTCGGCCTTTGTAAGGAACTGTTCCAATATGATAAAATTTTGTTTTGAAGTAAAATGGCTCAAGACGCCAGGCTGCAAAGCCTTTTTCTTAATTTCATTGTCTGCTGTCACTAAACGACCATAGCACACGTGAAGCAGGCATCTTTTGGTAGTTGTCGTGGTCAACCCCTTGCGCCATGACTTAACACCGCTCTTTGTAGTGAATATTGTTAAGTTTGCAGGAGGAAGTTTAATGTATCACTTATTTGTGCCGACAACCAAGGCAGGTTCTTCAAGTTACCTAAGAGTAAATTCTCATTTTAAGACAGCGGGAGGCAGGAAGAGGGGGGGGGGGGCTATTTTTGCAAGAACGCGAGGCATGTTCTTCACCATAGCATAATACATGTAATCATGTAGGATTGTCCATCACAGCTCTTGCCCCAGCGCACAGGCTTGCAATAAAGGTGCACTAATCTAATGAGCAAGCTTATCCTCAGAAGCCGCAGCGCAATGTTCCAGATACCATTCCATGTTAAGTATGTGTATCTGCTTGACACTACATCTATTCTGAGGTTGTTGGTGTTGCTTTGTGGATCCTTCAACTGGAATATTCCCTTTTTATTATCTTATGCTAAGTCATGCCTCTTTTCTCGTTTGCCCTTTGTTTTTTAACATTATTTCTTTAGCAAGATTAACAACGACTAAAATTGTGTAAAAGAGTTAAATGAGATGGTTTGGGTTTAATTAACTCAACAAAGACGTTAGGAGAATGTGAAAATGAAGAGAATGCAGAGAAAGAAAGAGTGGGGGGGAGGGGGGTATAAAGAAGCATAATACATGTAGAACAGATACGAGTGCACGTAGATCAACAAAAATGCGAGGGAGAGGGAGCAGTCAGATAGACAAAAAGGCGAGGGGGAGAGGGTAGCCACTAAATGAAATATAGGTAGAGGAATAAACAGCCAAATATGTTACAAAGTAAAGGGTGTAGTTTAGTTTTAGATATAGGCAACACAAACAAATGTTACATGTCAAATTTTAAAGATGACACACTGCATATCCATGACCAGAATTCTTCAATATGAAAAACTTAACTCTAAAATTTTAATGATACTTGTGAAGAACTTGTAGGTATGTGGCTGTAATTTACTTTTCTTCTTTTTCCTTGCTCTTAAACCTGTAAAAGCCTACATAGCGCCGCTAGTGAAAATCTGTGTTTTTTTTTTCTTATGCTTTTATATTTCATTTTATGAAAAGGTCAGTTCGGAGCTGATCGATAAGAACCAGACACACCAGTCTGGACAAAATGCTATCTAACACTAGACAAACTGGCGTGAGTAAAATCTGAGCCTGAAGCTGCCGTGGGCGTGCCATCCTGCTTACAGTGTGCCTGCCTTTTATCGATTATTGTGTACTGGTGCTGTTATGTGGTGCACTGGGCAGCTAGCTATCTGGCAGGCGATTGGTTCCAGCAGCTGGCTGGTGACTCCCATTCATTTGATCGGTCACAAGAGAAGAGAAAGTATGGTACATCGAATGAGCATTTTAGACAATTTTATTAACCCGTGCATACGATTTATAGGATGTTTATAAGTTTCGGAAAAAAGACTTCATAGTCACTGCAATAGACACTGGTCTCTCAACCATACAGGTTGGTAGGAAGTTTTCAGCTTGCACCGCCGGAAACTACACCATTTCTTCATTATTTTGACGGCCGTCGGCGAGGGATTTCAGCTGTGGCAAATTTGCCGTGCATAGTAAGAAAATGTTGTCTGGCCCTCTATTTCTCTGGTTTGTCATATTTCTCCTGCACAGTCACTTAAACTATCTGTAGCAGGACAGCTATACCAGTTGAAATTGTTTTTTACCTTTTTTTACAACTGCGAAAGCAGATGCTCCCTTGAGAAACTCTCATGTTGGTTGTCTTCCCGATTTACTATTTTGTGTATGAAATGCCTAAGTCTTCACAAAACAGCTAATTTTTTAATGTATTGGATTGGCCTCTACAGGCATACAAAAGTAGAGACCACCAATGCATGTAGTACATGTGATTCATTTTGGGTGTATTTAATCTTTTTCAAAACATACCGACTTAAGTTTTGCCACCAGTGATGATGCTTGAGCATTTTTAGCAAGGATTTTCATTTTTCAGGCCCGGGTTATCAAGGACCCCCCCCCCCCTTCCTCGCCAGATAGCTTAACTGCTTTACAGCCTCTGACTAATATCCACTGACTCGGTGACTAGGCCTAGTGTATTATTAAATTGTCACAAGATTTTGCTTTTTGTGCTCACAGCACTGAAACCTCAAGGATACCAGACGGTGATAGAACGGAGTGATGCAACCAACTCTTCACCAAGACGTCAAGGCCCGTCAGTCTAAAGCCGGTTTCAACTGACGCGTATCCTGTGCGGAAGATTCTAGACTGTTACTGGACAGGAGACTTTCAAAAAGTTTTAACATATCCACCTACATTCTTCTCAAGGGCACACACCGTGTTAAAAAATGTACCATCGATCCAGCGTCTTCCATATGGGATACCCGTCATAAGAATCGACCTTACGTGAAGTCTTGAAATTGGCTAGTACATGTAATACACTGTGTTGTATGACACGTGTAACGTTTAAGGGAATAAACTGTTTTCGATACCAGTGCGACTTTTCCCATCAGTTTTCTTTTTTTTTTCAAAACGCATATTTATCGTAAAAACGAAGTATTTCCTTTAATGAAACTCCGATTCGATGGTTTTTTTTTTCATATCATTCACCAACACTCTTCCTCTAGTCCAAATATTTTCGTAAGAATTTTTTGAAAATACGAAATTTAATTTGTTACTTTTTTCTCTTCACCTCATAGATAATAATATGTAATATTAGCACATTTAACGCCAAGCGTGTTCTACCTCCACCCCCTTTCTTTTAACTGTAAGTTTTGTTCCCTTCACGCCAGTAGTAAAATTTCTTTATTCTTTTGGTTAGGGAAAGATATTGTTAGCTTCCTGTATACGCAAAACTTAAGGAGGCTCAGAAGATGTAAGTACAAAACTACATGTGCAAAAGCTACTGCCAGAAAATTTCTGTCAAGATGGTGGACTAGATTACAGAATGTAGACAGCCTAAGCCCTCTTTTGTTTATAAAGTACTAAATAGGAGAGGGGTCAGTGCTGGTGAATAGAACAACAGGATATTTATTTGCCGTCATTTTACATGTAATGTGTCAGGGGTTGATCTGAATTAGTTCAGGGAAGTTTCTAGATTGTTCTCGATTAGTTGATTTGTAAGCAGTTTGAGTTGTTTGTTGATTTTCACCCTCTTGATAGAAAACCATTGGTTGAAATTTGTTCTAGTTGGTATTAGTTGTTGATCGTTAGATAAATATTTTACAGGACGTCATTGTCTTGTCTTGCTCATTGTCGGTTTTAGGGATAGTGAGTTTTAATGAGTTGTGTTCCAGGTATGTCAATATATACTGGGCAGGTAAAAGACTCTAGTTTGTCCAGGACCCGGAGTCAACGTTAATGCCCACTGTTGCCGTCAGTCTGTAACGAAGTCTTGTGTCGGTCCTGAGGAAATTATTAAAGTTTTGGAACCAGCTTTGTGCTGTAAGTATTGTATCTGTCGGTTTCGGGTCGTTGTACGCCGCGTAGTAGTAGTTTCATCTTTGTAGTTGTAGTAGGGTTGTAATGAAGCTTTTCTTTGTTTCAGGGTTTCGGGGCTAGGCCAAGTACGGCAGAAGTTGACTCCGCCTCAGTACGACAAGGACCTGTCGTGTCATACGTAACAAATTGTATCATTATTTATTGTCCTAAGTAAGGATAATCATACCTGTGTGGTGTGAAGGACTAAGATTGATTTCAAGCCTTAGTGGCACTTCGGAATATATACAACTTCAGAATCATATTTACGCACGTTTTCATTTGTGTGCCTTCAAGCCTTGGTGGCTATCTCTTGATTAATTCGTAGCCTTAGTGGCTGAGAAAGTAACTGTTATACTCGTATTTATGTACATATATTTTATTTGTAAAATGAATTAAGTGTTATGTTATTAAATGGTTAGATTTTGACCAGTTGTTACTCGTTTCTTTGTTGTGCGTGTTCATGTATGTTCTTTAAGTCCAATCCACAATCAGTGGTCTGTGACATAATGATTTTCTCGTTTGGTAAAACATCCTCAATCAAGAGGTTGTCAAAGGGCTGCTTGAACTGAAGTCCTGAACAGAATAAAGAACAAAATTCACAAAAGCCTTTAATTTTTTAGTAGAAATACTAGAATCTATGCTCAATTCATGAAATTTTAATCTCATTATTAGCTGGTGTATAATGATGCACAGATCAAGATTTTGGTTTCAATGGGTCTTATCACCTCACATTTCTTAAATTTGCAAATCACAGCTGCCAACAGCAAACCATCATCTAACTAAGCTCACATAGTGACTTACACAAGCCAAAATTTCATTTCAGAACTACATGCTTTTGTCACATGACAAAATCAACAATTCTCTTTGGTTGGTTTTGCTTGCAACAGTTAAAACACTGGAGAAAGGAACGATTTTGTCTTTAGGGTTAACGAATGGGTTTAAAAACTTCGGACACAAGTAATTTGCAATTTTTGCCAACGATATTGATCTAGCCAAATATTTTAGATTGCAGAAATCTTGACAATTAACATCTATGAACGCAAATGCAGAAAGCCCATAACACAGAGAAAAAATGCAGAAAATAATGCAAGGATTGGGACGTAAAGCAATTTATTGTAGCTTTAGTTGAAATGCAAGCGGAGTCAACATAAATCAAACATAGGTTAAATAATATTGATTTTCTATGCTTTTCCTTTAATTAAACTGATTTGGAAAATCATAATGGTGAGTAAATAAATATTGTTCCCATCATGGTATAATTTCAACAAAGTACTACTTGTACAGAATTTCAAACAAAAATGTCAACATGATGTTTATGATTCGCATTAACAGTAAATACGTGTACGTGAATCATGCAATGAAATAATTTTTAAGGACAATCACTGTGAGTGGACAAAAAAAGAGTGAAAATAACCAACCCATACAACTGGACTTGGTTTTAACACAAAGGCTCCATAAATGTGTACAGTTAAGGGCATCCATTCGGTATTTAAAGAACTAGAGAAACCATAGAAGTTGGAATCTTCTTAGTCAAACTAGGGATTTGGTCATGGTAAATAGAGATCTTTCTTTTTTTTTAAAAATGCATTAGATTTTGGATCACCAGATGCATGGAAAATCAATTTTTAAACATGCTTTTCCAGCAAATGTCATGAACCATTAAAAATGAGGTGAGCAAAAATTCTCTGTTTATACCTGAGTTTTACTTGTGCAAAAAAAAAAAA
>BMAT01009888.1:38378-49643 GCA_019649035.1 Elysia marginata | reverse complement strand
ATGACAGTTATGATGACAAGGACAACATCCGCAGCAGCCGCATTAACGAATAGGAGAGGAACATTCATCGTCAATGAACGAGGGACACAAATCCTACCTCCATGGCCGTCAAAAACACCGAAGAAGCAAGCGTCCTTGTCATTAGGCAAGGAGAGAAGGTGGCTGTGAGCATCTTCCATGTCTGATTCACGAAGGTCAAGGGAAAGTGCACGCTCCGCATCATTTAAAAAAATATTCAAAATAAAATTCAACATAAAATATTTCAGAGCTAGTTTACTAAAAGGCTTGTTTAAATTTCAGCGAAAAGGGGAAACAAAAAAAAGTCTTCCATTAAAAAACAGTGCTTGTAGAACAAAACCTTTTCGATTCTTTCTTTCTTTCCCTCTATTTATTTTGTCATTTACTTTGCGACTAAGCTGACATTTATTATTTAACTAGGGGCAGAAAAATCTTATCACGTTCGCATTGCGTTTTGTTACGTAACGTTACTTGTTTTATTTTTTAAAAAATTTCCCGACTTTCTTTTATTTCAAATCGAAAAGTTTTAAAAAGATGTGTAACTTCGCCAGCTTAAGAGGCCTAACGCCTCCGAGTGCACTTATCCAACCACGGCGCTGCCTAAAATTTTGCAGAAACTCGTTATTTGAAAAAGAAAAGAGGAAAGCGTTGCACGAAGCAAGTTTTTCGTTAGGAAAGTTCACCTTCCGCACATATAAACATGATCATCGGCTAAAAATGTTATTGATAAGCAGAATGATCCAAGAGCACATGAATAAACTTCTAATGCAGCCACGTGTTAAAATAAATAGAGCTTTGAGATAAGTTATATTATAGTGTCATATTTTGAGCAACCTGATGACACAAACATCTAGCTATCACAATTCTTACAAGCTACTCAACATACACCAATGTAACGCACACACTTTGTAGGGGCCTAAAGGCTTGAAAGAATTTATTTCGAAAATTTAATAATAATAAAGATTTGAAAGAATTGATTTCGAAAATTTAATAACAATAAAGACTCAGCTGAAGCATCCCTTTCCACATACTCCCTCCCTCTCCAAGCAAGATAGGCCTAAACTTTTTGTTCTGATAATACCACGCGTTGGTCTTAAGGAACATTAAACAAAAACAAAATTTAAACTTAGCAATGGCGTAGATCTAGAAGACAACAGAATAGATCTAGATTACACCTTGATTTTCACACGTTGACTTTTCTCTAGTCATCAAGTCCATCGATACGATGTTGGTTAAATGTAGACCTTTAGGCATGGTGTAATTAAAAACAGAATGGTCGGACTAAAGATGTCTGCTTGTAGGGACTCAAGAGAATGTTTCAAAATTAGCTTGAATTAAATAATATCAGGTAGTAGGTTTAGCGGTTGAAGGAGAAAAAACTTTGGCAGAGAGTGAAGAAGGTGGATAAATAGAGATTGATTAATTGGTTGATACTGCAACAGGGGTGAGCAGTGGCGCAATCGGTAGGGCGGTTGGCCGCTATCTGAGAGGTCCCGGGTTCGATCCCCAGTCCGGGCTAAATTTTATTTGCTCCCCTGTGCCCACCCAGCACTTGATGGGTAGCTAGGTCTCTTAAGACTCGGCGAAAGTGAAGGGGCGAGGAAAGCAATAGCAAACTACCTCACTATGCCGTGTGCCTAGAAAAACAAGGACCCTGCTCCTTGTTCCCCTACGCTCATGTCGAATATGGGACTACCTTTACCTTTTACTGCAACAGGGGCTAGGAGGGGTCACCAACAGACGCCAAAGACGAGTTTCTTACGCCTAATAAAAACCAAATGAGGGAATTATTCACTCTTTACACCTCAATACGCTCAACACTGTGCTGTTATTTTACAAAGGCCCTGAAGGTCAAGTTAACCAAGCTTTCTGTGTATCGATTCTGTTTTCTCTTCTGCATGCAGCCCGACTGAGGGGTTGTGTTTCAGGCGTAGGCAGAAATGCGCAGCAACATTATTATATCATGAGCGTTTGTGTAGGTGTCATTAATGCACTGCAACATCATTATATCAGGAACGTTTGTGTAGGTGACAAATGCGAAACGCACAGCGACATCATTATATCAGGAACGTTTGTGTAAGTGTCATTAATGCACTGCGACATCATTATATCAGGAACGTTTGTGTGGGTGTCATTAATGCACTGCGACATCATTATATCAGGAACGTTTGTGTAGGTGACAAATGCACAGCGACATAATTATATCGGGAGCGTTTGTTTAGGTGACAAATGCGAAACGCACAGCAACATCATTATATCAGGAGCGTTTGTGTAGGTGTCATTAATGCACTTTGACATTATATCAGGAACGTTTGTGTAGGTGACGAATGCGCAGCGACATCATTATATCAGAAGCGTTTGCGTAGGTGTCAAATGCACTGTGACATCATTATATCAGGTTTGTGTAGGTGTCATTAATACAATTTTACATTATATCAGGAGCGTTTGTGTAGGTGAAAAATGCGCAGCGACATCATTATATCAGAAGCGTTTGTGTAGGTGTCAAATGCACTGTGACACCATTATATCAGGTTTGTGTAGGTAATTTTTCACATACATTAATGTGGAAAATTGGAGGGCGCATTAACGAGGTAGATTTTCTATGAGTTCACTCGTTTTCCAAAGCATATTCGCGTCTTTTCTGCTATCCTTAACTTTAATGTGTTTAAGCGTATTGGAAGAAAAACAAACGTTATTAGCTATAATTTATAAGTTAGATTGGGAGGAGACTAAGTAACTTAAAGCAGAAAATAACACACCTTCGCATTTTATTTATATAATTTTACATTGATTGAGAGTGTGGAGCATTAGTATAAAGCTGGCCTAGATCTTGAAAAGTAGGCTTCCATTGCAACCACGAGGAAAGTTTTCATATCTGAGTACGGGTTAGGCAGCTACCGAACTAGGTGCGTCACAAATGGAGGTAGAAGTAGAGACCAGATGAAATAATGAAATTTAGCAGTTTTGCTTTATAGATTAAAATTAATAGAATGCTTCTAAGTGTATTGGGGACAGAATGAATGGATATATGGATGGGTAAAAAGAAGGAAGACTACAGCATCAACACAGCGACACTAACAAAGAGGCAAAGAATGTTATATGGGTAGCTAGGTAGGTGGAATCAGAATTGGTAGGACAGACAATTGGATAAACTGATGTTTGGATGTTTGGTTTGGGAGTCGGTAGGATAAATCATTAATTGATACATCTATACATTAGGTAAGCAGATGGACAAAATAAATAAGATGTTGAAACATTTTTTGGCAAAGCATGTGAAACTGAACAACAAGAACAAAATAACTTAATTCAAAAAAATTCTCTTCTATTTACTTATGCTAAGCTCATAGACCAATTAGAAGTCTCCTTAGTGGGGATATGAAACTGGGGAACCTTATTACTCGGCGACGAGACAGCAGCAGTAGCCCTGGCTACCGAATGAGCAGCAAAGTCCATACCGCCATGAATGATATCCGATTGAAGGCTGACAGTTTACTCACGTGATTGTTTACTCAAGAGTTCAAAATTAGCACACATACAGGCAAGTTGCTAAAAGGGAGAGGTGGAGGGGGGGGGGGCTCTTCAAGGAAAATAAAACGTTTAACATCTCCTAAACTTCCAGGGGAGGCTTATACAGCAGCGGGCTACGCAAACATTGGCTGGCCAGGTGTATTTAAACTCCCACGAAGCTATAGGGCACCCGATATGGAGCAACTAGTCGATACATCAAACAACCACTGGGAATCAATCTCTGATATCGACTCAGCAATGCTTCTCTCTCTACAAGGGGTAAATGTGTCTGAAGTTTCAGAGAACTCGGCGTGGATTGGTAGGGCTATAAAGACGTTTTATCAGAAATGATGAAGATTGCCATGGTCATGCCAGGAATCTTCTGTGCACAATAGGAACTCGTTAAAAGTAAGTTGAAATGTGGGTCCGAATAGAACTCTAATGCGAATATTTCAATTTAATAAGAAATACAAGGGGAACGATACCATTAATACAGTTTTATGCAACGGTAACATTCGACATAGAGTTATTATGCAACCTACGCACGCTTTTCTGTAAAAAAAAAATGCCTGGGCTTCTTTCGCTATTTTCCAAATTGGTTTCACTCCCACAAATTGCCTCGTTATTTTCTTGTCTTCATCGCAGCAAACAAACTGTTACAATAAGCCCAGATAATCTGAAATCTTTTTTTTTTTTTTTTGGAATGGAATAGCGCTCCCGACATTTATTTTAATCCGAAATTCTTAAACCAGGAGGCATCATAATCATTAACAATTTTTAGACAACTTTCGAGTCATAATTATTCAAACCAAGCGTTCGCTGTGTAAAAGTACAACTAGACAATGTCTGACATGGATGTGCTTGTGTGTGTATATTTATGATTGTATCTATATACCTCACATACTTCCTCTACTGTCTTTGCCGCTGTCGCCCCCCCCCCCCTCACACACACACACACACACACACTTCCCTTCGCTGTCTATCTGCTCTCTTTCATATGAACTATGCCTCTCCACATCTCACCCCCCCCTCTCTCTCTCTTTCTCTGTCAGTGTGTGTCTCACAAATTTCTCTCACGCTTCATCCCCATCCCACTCATTATTTCAGTTTGCCCGTTTGTTTTTACACCTAAGAGTCTCTCGATCTCTCTGTCTATAATTTTCTCTTCCTCTCTCTGCGTCTCACTCATATTCACAACTCATCATTTCATCGGGCTGGCATCCCATAAATGAACACCTTCTCATTTTAAGATTATTTTTTTTTTCAAAATCGCCCACGGCTAGCTACATCAAGACAACCAGCACACAAGAACGTTACAGCCTTACACAATGATTGGGGCGATTCAGGGGGCGGAGGGGGAAGGCGCTATTGAAATCAGGTGAGCAGCTCTAATCGGAGACAGAGTGTCTTCTCTACAGACTGAGTGATCGATGGTAATGTGAGTATGATGTAAGGGAAAAGATAGGCACTCATTTTGCTTATTTTGAGGACATCACTTTCTACCTAGAGGCAAGTAGCCCACTCATGAAATTTAAGAAGAAGAATTAAGTCTGAATGGAGCGAGGCGATATGTGTAAAAATCCTTTCCCATAAACGTCGATCTGCCAGCAAAGGTCTCGAATTCTGCACCTTATGGTCCGAAAGCCGAGTGTTTACGACTTGAAACATGACATCACTCAGGTGGAAAAGTAAAACATCAGCAGATACGATTGTTGCTTCAGCGATAGACAAAAATTATACACGCTAACGTGAAAAAGTTATTAATAGGGGTATGGTATGACAAGACAAAAGATCAAGGGGGAAAACATATTCCGATGAAACATGAAAGAAAACAAACAAAAAGACAAGACGCATTGCGAGTAGGTTATGTACAATAAGAAGGAAAAAATTTGAAGTATTGATACGCATTCACGCCCACAGTTGCCGGTCTGATTTCCTCTTTTTGCTAGCTCCTGGCAGTTTCGTAGCGAGAAAAGGCATGTAAAAAAAGTTTTTCAAAGCCCAGAAAACAAAGAAGAAAAAAACGAAAAAAAAAAACAAACACAACCAAAAAACTTAAGAAAGAAAAATACCAACAAACAAACAAAACAAAGACTAAAAAAGAGAAGAAAAAAATGAAATACAGACAACAAAAAAGAAGAAAACCCATCCACCTGCTAGTCAGGACTAGAACGGTGAACCTCAGACTTGCTGTTAGAGTGAGTGTTCATCACGACATCACTTAAAATTCAGGTCCAAGAAACAGATTATGAGTATCAGATAAGACACTAGGGCTCCAGGGCAAAAGCATGAAGAAAAACAGATAAAATCTGCCCGCTAAAATGTTAAGCTTTTCTTAAAAAAGATGATAAGAGGAAAAGAGATCAATAGGTAGATAGTATTCCGATAAATCAATGAAAAACAAAGACGAGCCGAGGTGCGAAACAGAAAATGCCTTGTTGAAATACCGTACGAGTAATAAAAAAACTAGGGGTATTGTCAATTAAAAGCAACCGCCATTTTGATTTCTTTCTCTTCATTTTTTCTAACAGTTAAAAAAATTTGTATACTATCGCCCAGTATAAATTAAGTAAATGCCTCAGATTCTAGATTCCGAGATTAGTGGTCGCAAGAAAACAAGCTGTTCCCTTCTACACCTGCAATTTTATCGATTCCTTCAATCAATACAGTAACTGATTAGCCCAAATATGGAAACTGCACTGAATGTAGTGTAGCCTAATTATCGTTTGATGTAGCCCATACACACACTCGCACACGTCAATGTCAATACATGTATAAGGTTTTCCCAACAAAACCACAATTAAATCAGAAGGGCCTAAAAAATGGACAGCCACAAAAACAATTTGTCTGTCCTGCTGGCAGATTTTTCATGAAGAAAAAAAAAGAAAAATTAGAAAATTAATATAGCCCCATGTCTTACTTGATGAATGTCTTATTTAGGGGAGCTATGAAAATCAGGTTTTTACAGTAAGATAACACACAGTCATGATTGTTTGTGACGAAAACGTCACCCAATCGCACAGACAAAAAAAAAAAACGTAGTAGGCGTTGTTTACTGTGAGCGAATTCACGTCATTTAACACAGATCACCTAAGACAGAAACTTGGCACTTCGAGCCACTGCTGTGCTGTAAACCTCTGAAGTGAGAAAAATAAAGGTTGAAGTCCTGCACAGATGACTTTCGAGATTTATAATCGAGTCACACACTCATAAGACAAAATAAAACAATCGACAGTGTAAACAGCACTTCATAGCTGTATACTTCGATTGCTTTTCCGTGTAAAAAGATTGTTACCCATTTTTCTTTCTTGTCGTTGAACTGTGATGATTTACTTCCTTTTTTGTTTGCTAATTAATTCGAACTGTAGAGCATTCTTCAGTTGAGTACATTTCCACGTACTCCATATATTGATTCATTTCTATTCTCTGCATCTTCCAAACACACAGCTCATTGACAGTAAAGTGGGTGGGTGTGAGTTGTGAGCTCATACTGCCCTTCACAGGTCAAATATCGACATGCTCAGTTCAAGCATCGACATCTTTGCCTGACACAATCATATCGCGATATTGTTTATTTAAAACGAGCCATGACAACAGTTTAAAAAAGAGAAGGGACCAAAGTGGTGGGCATAAAAAGACAAATCTTATTTCGTATAGAAAAAGGCATGAACACGTTTGTTTTTTTTTTAAAGTTGATAGCTTTGCAAAACAAGGTATCAGCACAACGGGGAAGCTTTGGCAATCTTACGTGAGTCAAGTAGTTTGAAGAAAAGAAAACAAACTAGCAGGTGTCTTAAAAAGACTTAACTAAGAAAGGGAAAGTTCTCTCTCTGTCTGTCTTTCTCTCTCTCATTTGATTTCCGCCACCCCCCCTTTTCCTCCTTCCCATCACTATTGCTTTCGCATTAGAAATAAAATTGTCGTTCCCAATAATTGTATAAAGAACTTCCGCCTTTACATTTTAATGTTTTTTAAAGTAAGGTTAACAAGAATAAAGAGGAAGCCGAAGTACATTTGTAATGCCTGAGTGGTGGGTATATGGTTAAAATCTATACTTAAAATTGAAATGAATAACTAGGACAGAGAGAGAGAGAGAGAGAGAGAGAGAGCACGGCAGATGTTTTACCAGAAAACTTACCACCCACACAAGAATACAAAACGTCATTGCTCTAGGAGAAATAAAATTATGTTTTTATAAATTTTAAAACACCCCACCATCATAGTAATAACTTTTCCCAACAGAGACTTATCGAAATCATTTGAAACCCTTGTACCCCGCGAAAGAGTCAAATGCCCTAGTTCTGTAAGGGAGTGTATAAGATAGTCCACCAGCCTGTCTGTGTGAGAAAAGAAGCGTGGAAAGAGGGAGCGACAGACAGACAGACTGACAAACGGATAGATAGATTAAAATGAGACTTTGCTGTTCTGTCAAAACATATTATATGTAGTCTCTATCAGGTAGCAAACCTCCTGATATCAACCATATATCCGGACCATAAGACAAAAGGATACTGATGCGCCATCCTTGCATGCAGGAAGAGCCAACTTTGGCAAAGGAGTTCTCATGTTTGGACGAGAACTTGGTCGTCACCGGTTCAGACAGGGTCTGACCCATAGCTGAGGAAAACACAAAAAGATACATCTTAATACAAAAAAATGCTAAAGAAAAATTGATGAATAAAACAAAGCAGGGCGTAGAGCAAGATTCTAAATCAAATGAATGTTGCCGTGAAAATAGTACATTTATGTTCATAAAAAAAAATAAAGAAATATATACACATGAAGTATATTAATTATCTAACAGCAAAATTTCGTCAAACAGTTTTATCTCATAAACAAACAAAAAAGCTGGAGCTCCTATCAAACAATATAAAACAATAACGTTTTTCTGATGTCTTAATGGTAGAACAGTTGATCATTTTTTGCTTTGAAAAACAATTAATCTGATCTGTTCCAGTGTTAGCTGATGTAATTTCTGTGACCCAATCCTTCTCGCGACATCGGAGAACCTGATTTTATATTTCACAAACAGTAAGCCTCCGTTTCCAAGAGCGCCCAAGCTATTGTCTGATTATGAACATGTGTATTAGGTTACACAATTGTCGATCGGAATTAATCAAATAAAGACAAATTCAGAGGATTTGTTTCGGTGATGAATAAATCCGGATAGTTTCGCTTCGGTTATAAAAACTAATAGCTTTCGGCGTACATGCAGTCTGTGTGAGGATAGAAGTCCTATATATGAGGTGTGGCAATGGCTCAAGATTTCTCTCTCCTTCTCTCACTCTATATCTATCTCTTCTCTCACTCTCTCATGTATGCTTCTTGCCATGGTTTAAATTAAGGCTCATGAAGCATGTATACACGAAAAAATGTTCATCACATTAGATCCTCGTAGAGCTTTGGACTACCTGCCTAGGGACTGAAACTAGTGCAATAAAAATAATCTTTCTTTCTCTTCCGTGCCAAAAACATATGTGTCGCCTTGGCGTTAAAACGCATGATCCGATTCCAGTTACATTTGATAAATAATTATGTCCCATGTATATTTATAAAAAAAAAGATGACGAATGTTACCTACAGCGAGTTGAACACACACGCGTTGCTAAACGACATTTGTCGTTTAGCCACAAAATCGTCTGATTAGAATCACCGATTCAAATTCAAAACGATAATTATACTTGCGGAAAAACTCTAAGAAAAGCGACCAGATTATATTTTTACGAGCCACTTCCACACGTAACATAACGGAACATGGGGTAAACGCCATAAAGATTACTACGGTAGTATTAGCCACATTTCATTCTGCAAGTTTCTTGCCGAAAATTGCACAATCGTGGTATTGTTGGAGCTTGCAGAAGTAATAGTTCCAATGCGTCATCCCGTTTTTATTAAATCAAGGGAAAGTGGTTAAAAAGCGTGAGCTAATTGAGAGGGCAAGAGACAAAGTGGGCAGGTGGAGAGAGAGGGGGAGAGAGAGACACACACAGAGAGAGACAGACAGAGACAGAGAGACACGGAAGACAGAAATGCATATAAATGAAGAAGTAGAGCTGTCAGATAATCGTTTCTAATATCTTTGGGACCAAGGTTTGTTACTCATTTGCATAACCAGTTTTCTTTGGATGATTGTTGTCATGATCATGGCGGTACAAGTAAAAAAGGATGAAACACCCGTTAGTCATGAGAAAGAAAGAAAAGCTATCCCAGCCGCATAGACTACTTTAACCTAAACACAAACACAGAACTTCCAAATACAATCACGATATCAGAGAGTAAATGGGTCTGCGGGTGGAAATACAACTAAAAAGCAACATAAAATATAAGCAGACGATCCTGAACTTGCCAAGATCTCGGGTCGAGCCTACTTTGCCATCAACACCAGACACAGCTATTATAAAGCTTATCACGTTTTCCGGGTGAGACACAAAGACTTACGAAAGCACCGACATGACCTCAACATGAGGGTCATGTAAAAAAATCAGGTTACACCAAATTATGCAGACAGAATAAAACTGGATAAGTACAAGCTAATTCCCATAGCCTGTCAGGCTGCAGAAGACAGAAACTATCATGCATTTGCCAGTATCTACTGATTGATCCGTGTGAACATTTTTCGTAGAAATGATGATCTTACATATACATTAGTAAGATTTTTCACAACTCACTTGAAGTGAAGTCCAATTGCCGTTGTTCCAATCAACATGCATGATTTTCAAAATGCTAGGAGAATATTCATTTACATTGAAAAGGTATTTACAACCTTCAAGATGTCTTAATGACAGACTAAACAGCCTTTTAAAATAAATGTAAAATAAACTTGTAACAGTTTCATAATTGATAAAACAAACATTTATTCCATTCGCCGAGGAAGCACGTGCGCTGTAAAGGGTAGTCTTAGATCTACAGCTGTGTCGATGGGTAGAGCTCAGAGAGTAAACATGTAATTGTGTTCGTGACAATACAGAAAATCCTAACTTCCACTCAGTTTGGATATGATTAACGTGACCATCTTAAAAATGGTAGTTCTATTTTATTTTAAGACACCGCCGTTTGATGCTTGGACATGGTGATTAAAAGTATCACTTCTTCTTGCTTGTAGTCTTTTATTTATGACAAAAATATTTTTTAAAAGTCCTTTTTAAGTGAATGGTCAAAATTATATCTTGTAAGACCTGAAGAGATTTTGAGGAAGACATTAATAATGCTTTTCAAAGCAGACCCAAAATCTAAACAATTGTGGCCTAGAATATCATGATCATAGCCAATTTCTAATTAACAAATGAGTCAACCGGAAAATACGTGCAAATAAACGTGAACTTCGGTCTTGATGTATTTCATTCCAGTACAGCTTTAACAAAATGAAACACAAAAGAGCGTTTTGAAATGTTGCACCCGCCCAGAACAAAATTCAGTGTACAATACAGGTATAGACATCACCTCACAAACAAATAGGCCCTAGTAGATCATCATATGGATGTGTTTGTTTCGTAAGAAATGCTGCCAAGAGTCTGCCTCTGCCCACAGCCAAGAGGTCAATAGACTCGGTTAATTTGGTATGATGTTCACACTTTCTCAATGTCGCGCAGCTACGTATAGGGTATCATGAAAAAAAAATGAGAAGGAAAAACATGTGGGTGCAAATAACACAACAGCTATACTATAAATGTAAAATACACGACAAAACCGTGGATGAAGAAAAACAAGGACCAAAATGTAGTTTGACGGGGGGTGGGGGGG
>BMAT01009884.1:42589-53993 GCA_019649035.1 Elysia marginata | reverse complement strand
ATATATAATCACCACTATCATCGTTATTATTCCCCCTGCAAGCTTCTGTCTGGGTATACAGGCCACAGACCAACATCTTCTATCTTTCTGTGTTTCTTTAACCAGCTTCACTTAACTTCATAACTATGACTTTTTTAAAATCGGCTTCATGTCCACTTTCCCCATGTTTCAGACCGTCTGCCCCTCTATCTCTTCCCGTGCGGGTTCCACCCCAGCATGCTCTTTATTGGTACAGGGATGTAAATCTTTCAGATGTCAGCTCATTTCAGCTCATTCCAGCTCAATTCATCTTTTCCCCTCTCAAATTTGTAATTTCAACTATAATGTTTTACTCTGTTTCCTTGCGAAAAACAAAAATCAATCTATAATTCGAAACCTGTTTGCAAGAAACCTTAAGCAGGATTAACCAAAATCAAGAGCAAAACGCCTGCTCCTCCTCAAAGCCTTCTATAGAGTTGCTCTTGCCTATAATTGTTACTCTATTGTTCTATTGATTCCAAACCACCACGGGTCTTACCCTGCTTTCCGCTTTTGTTTTTCATAGACCATTAACAAGCCTGCTGTTGTTGCTCATCCATAATGCTCAGCACAATCAATTTCTATCTTCGTGCACCGATACATGTATTATCATCTGACAAAGGTATTTGTTTGGTTTTCACAGAGGCATTAGAGACCTTTAGCACACGCACCGTGTCTCACTACGCGTACGTGAAAATCGGGAAAGCAGATCGAGGAAACCATAAAAATAATGAAACCAATTTCTAAAAATAGACCCACAGACGTCCCCGTCATACTCACGAGTTGCTGCTTAAAGTCTGTAATGTTCAGTCCTGACCTTGACTCTCCAAACCAACCCGAGCAGTCTGTTTGTCAAGGTCTGTAAAATTTTGATTCACAAAGCAATGATATAAAAAAAATAATAACAAAAAAGCTGTATTTACTTCTGCGTGGTTCCCTGTTCTTATCCTCTTGATCTCTGGCCTGCCAATTTTTTCCCCTTTTCTGTATTTCATTAGTGTCAGGGTTTGACATGTCTTTTATTCTCTTATCCCCGAACTGCCGAGCGTATTATGATATGATACGCAGAAACCTACCATCATAATTTATGTTACATTTAAGACATGAGATTAAACGCTCAGCGTATCATATTATGATACGCAGAAACCTATCATCATATGTTAGGGACATAAGATTCAAATGCCCAGCGTATCATATTATCATGGTACGCAGAAACCTGCCATCATAATGTTACATTTAGGACATGAGATTCAAATGCCCAGCGTATCATATTTTGATACGCAGAAACCTACCATATGTTACATTTACGAGATTTGCCTTAATGCCCAGCGTATCGTATATGATACGCAGAAACCTAACATATATGTTACATTTAGGAGATTTGCCTTAATGCCCAGCGTATCAAATATGATACACATTCCAAAACAAAAGTTTGATATATTATCCAAAATTATCTTTAACATAAATGCAATCCATTGCGTGTACTATGCGTATAATTTAAACAAAAAACAAATATACTTGGGCAGTACAGGGTCAAAATCATACATGCATAATTATTTATTTTTATGCATACGCCTGTACACAAACTTACCGTAAAGAATGAATAATTTTTTTATTGTTCTTTTTAGTTTTGTCTTAATTTTATTACTGTTATTGACCTGTTTCTTATTTTATCTCTTAAAAAGCCCTGAAAATATTCATTAATTGAACAACACGAATATTTTTTGAAAGCTTGTGTTCGTACTCAAGACAAAAAAGTATTAAATAATAAAAAAAATAACAACTGTAACACTTGAAAAAACAGGTACGATATACTTTTTAATATACAATAAAAATAGTTTAACACACTTTTTAGTCTTTTCACAACTTCTCCATTCTCTGGCTTACGTTTCCACCCTCCTTCTCTCTCTCTCTCTCTCTCTCTCTCTCTCTCTCTCTCTCTGTAAGTTTGTCTGTCAGTCTGCTTCATGTTTTTCTTTCTATGCCTGCTTCTCTGTTTGTCCTTCCATCTGCCTTCCTATGTCAGGCTATCTGTCAGTATGTCTGTTTGTCTATCTTACTATCTGTTTCTCAGTCTGTATGCCTGTCTATTTCTGTGTATGATTATTTGTCTTTCTCTCAGTTTTTAATGCACTTTCGCACTTCCTCAACTTGTTTTTCTTAACTACCAATCAAAGTTACGTTGTGACAGAAGGCTATTTCGGCAATCTTTGAAGGCAGTCGTGAAAAGGCAATAAGTATAAGATAAATTGCTTCTAGGCTTCCTTAAGCAATACCCGTCCAATATGCTTACATGCCGAATGTTTTAAAACTCCCCTGCTCAACAAGAACCTAACAACACAACAACAAAATACGATAATGATAATACAACATATACCACAAATATACTCGTAATGGTTTACAATTTGATCTTAAAACTTTTTTGATGAAAATTATTCCATCTAAGTACTGACACACAACATGATGTTAAGGCGATGTAACAACACTAAAGAGTAGTAATATTATTGTCTATACTCGATTACGAGCATCGCGAGACAAAGACTAAGGCTGTGTTTCCACTGAGACAGAAATGGTTCGACCAAAAACGAACCGAGTCGGCAAGAGAAATAATGCATGAACTGGCAACAAAGAAATCAGAATTATGAAAAAAAAGGTCTGTGCGTTTCGTTTAAAAAAAGACCCCAGGACGACGCGACTGTAACCGTCTCTTACTGGGTCGGTTGGAATACAGTTTGCGATAATTATATTGGGTCATTTCAATGAGTCACCAAGCACAAGCTTGCCGTGCGCAAATAAAAATTACTTTTAAAAACCTTCTTTTTTTAAAACAAAACCACTATCATATTCATGATCAGAACCCTAAAATTAACACAGTGTCGGCGCAATCCAGTAGATTTGATGACAAATAGAAGTTTTATAACTTTTTCCACTCAATCAAGGTCTACTTTTACCCCTAGAGCTAGAATACTTTGTCTTGACTTTAGGGTGGCCTTGTTAGAGGAAACACACAAAGGAAAAAAACCCCAATTGTTAGTGGTTGGTCAGGTTGGGTCGGGTCGAGTCTGTTCGTTTCTGTCTCTGTGGACACACGCTCTTACTAGTCTTAGAGCCTTGTATGGAATAATCGACAGCTGCTTTACCGATTGAGCCACTGCACTCCTGTATTTACATTATATACATACAAAAGTATACATTGTAGCCTAGTCCTACCTTATTTTTTATGAGACACCGTGTATCTCGCCGTCCGGTTGGTAGGCGCGTCGTCTTCATCGACGAGAAACACGATGTCGTATTGAAATAAGGTAGGGCTAGGCTACAATGCATACAAAAGTTCCTTATACAAGTTGAGCACTGTATTTCATGATATAAAAAACCTAGAATCTACATACAAAAAATAGCTAGACAAATGGTATAAACGCAATCTGCTCACTTAGCAGAGAAAGAAAATAATGTTCATCCTTTTTGCTAATTTATAGGCCAAAGTTTGGTTTTTAACTAAGTAGTGGCGAAGTGCATCCAGGAGCTCTTTACACATGTCTTTTCCTTTCATTATCATCATCCTCATAATTAAAAATCAGTCACCTCATGTTCATGGAGATTAGAATATTTGATGCGATGCGCTTTCTTTCCTTGTCCATTTTCGTTTCGCCGTATGCGTTCACCTTAATGTGTGTTATCGGGAACATTGATAAACCAGCATCTTCCGTCTGCATCCTTTCCAGGTTGACAATCCACAATTTTTTTCAATAATCAGATTCACGATAATTATACTAAATCATTATTCATAAGAGAGCAGGAGATAACTGTATCTATTTTTTAACAACAAATTGAAACAGCACACAATTTTCTACAATCCGGGTATTAGAAAATAAAAAGGGTTTTTGGGCAAAATGAAACATACTCATTTAAATTCTTGGCAAACATTTGCTGTTCTTTCTTTCACTTCCTATCTTTTCTACCTAACAGAAGAATGGTTTTATAATGTAACATACAGCAATGTTTAGTGTTAAAACAAAGAAACCTTTCAAAACAATAATAAAAAAAAAATTTTGTCAACGATTTAAATGGAAAAAAATATAAACAAGGTCAAATGTTCTGCGCCTAAACTCTAACATATTTCATACCCCTCTCTACACCACTACAAAAAGATACTTCTCGAATCAAAATTAGTATAAAAAAAAAAGAAAGAAATGTCAAATTATTCTTTTTTCCGTCTTTGGAACAATACGACTTTTAAAATAAAACTTATACCTTAGTTTCTAAAATTTACAATTATGTGTAATTACAAGACCTTAAACAAAAGAATCTGTTCTTTGGTCTGTCATTTTTGTTTGTACAATCTTTGAGCACGAAATCGTTACTTTGATCTGCGAAGTTGTATCGACGTCCATACTTTATTGCGTTGAATATTGTATTACTTTAGGCAGAGTAAAGCCTACAATATTCCCTTGGGTTGTCGAATTCTCGACCTTTGGCAAGGAAAACTGCAGATTTGGTTACGCAAACTTTACATAGATTTGGTTTTGAAAATTTTGTTTGGCCTGCAGTACTGTGTGACCTCTGACCTCGGAGTGTATCTCAACCTGTAGAATTGTCGGACACAAACCAATCTGATACCAGTTTTGTTTCATGGAAACGAACACCTTCTGGTCTTGAATCTCTCAGAAAAGGCACGGAATCTGGCTGCAAACTCTCATACATTGTTGTCTTATTTAGGCCCTTTGAGGAACATGTCATTACTTAAAGAAATCGTTCCATTCATTTGGCATGATAATCATAAACTGCACATTCTGGCTAAAAACTCTATACTTTAGTCTGCAGTCTTGAACCGCATTTCAAAAACAGACTATACATACAATGGCGATAGCCCACACGAAAACTAGAGTTCAGCATACCGTAGAGCATCCAGTTAATGGCATTGTTGACCACGGCCAGGTAGGAGCAGGCACAGTGGACCAGGGCCGGCCATGTATCGTTTACATCCGCAATTGTTGTAACCATGTATGGCGACATAAACACAGCCATGCATACGAATACAACAAATAGTGTCCGTATCATGTCCAAGTTTTTGATGCCCAGGGGCTTTGACCTGTTTTTACCTCTATAGTGTAGGACTTCCGGGGATGATGGGATGTAGTTGAGCGTTGGCGGCGACGGACAGCCGGAGCTCCGGCCCAACTCTATATCCTTCTCATTGGAGATGCCACGGGTTGAGCAATCTGGGCTCCTGAAGCTTTCGCATAGAGCACGGTCAGCAAGCTTGGGCCTCAAGCCTATCTTTGTGAGGGCGGACGAGATAGTGAAAGAACCTGAACTTTTTTGGGATTCACTCTTCCTACGAGATCTAAAGTCTTGTCGTCGTTTTATCTGCAGAGATCCTGGTCTTCTGAAAGCAGAACGCATCTTACCTTGCCTGCGACCAACGCTTCTCTGAGAACCAGATGAAGTGGACGTTTCTGGCTGGGAGAAAGACATTTCCAAAGACACTTCTCGAACCGGAACCTGCGCTGTTTGTGTTAAGCTAGGGGTAGAAGAGTTGGGTAATAAAACTTCCCTGCTGATGCACTTCATCGCAGATCGGTTGAACAGAACTTTGAAGTTTTGGCTTTGAGGGCAATCGGTTTTGAGGTTCGGAGCCTCATTTATCTCGCCAGCTTTAAAAGGCCCTCGCGGTTGGAGATGTTCTTTCCTTTGAAAGAGAAGGATTCGAGGAACGTTGGTCAAATCGTCAGTGTTTGGAAAACCCTGCCTTTTCTCCATCATGGCGGAACGTCCCGTGCCACTCTTTAGTTTCCCTGAGTTTGTCTCTATTTTGGAGGAGGGGAACGACACTCCTCGTGCTCTGCGACTGGCGACATCGTGAGTGCGAGCGGTAAGGAGCGCATGTGTTTCAGAACAATCTCTGCAGTCATTGTCGGTTTCGTTCCCAGGTGTCCTTTGCCTGAACAAATTTGGAGCGGAAAAGGACAAATATGGACATAAAAATGTTTGCTTTTCAATCTTATCTTGACATGATCTCGAATGCTTTTTCTCATCCTCAAAGCTTATGGCGCCATTGTGTTGATTTTCTACCACTAGATCACAGCGAGAAGCTATTTCTTTTCTCGGCCAGTTACTTGTGCGTTCCTTGCTGGGCGAGAGGCAACGAGTAAGGTTGAGCGTTTCTTTGTCGTTTTTCGAGAGGTCCTCAGAAACGACCAGGGTTGCAGACTTCCCTTCACCGATATCTGTGAGGGCTAAGGTCATCTTGTCGTAGCTTGGAGTCTCGACGGCCTGAGCATCCTTGCGCCACTTGTTGAGGGTTTGCCGGGCCTGACGCACGTAGCTAGAAATAACATACAAACACGTGGGCAGAAATAATTGTGTTTTATACAAAGAATAAAAAAATTGAAGCTGTAATATTTATATTGCAACGAGGGTAAATTGGGTGAAGGTCATAAATTTGTTACTCTGACATTGTAAAAAAAAATTGGCCAATTCGTTGAATACCTTTCAATAAATACACAATGATTAATCTAGTTTGCATTTCGCACTATGTTAATTCATAGCAAATATTATTCATTTTTACTTCAAAGGACTAGTTTGGGAGTTTTGTACCCAACGCTACCTGGTTGCTTCACAAAATTACATGCTGTTGTTAGTGGCTTTTTGACCAAACCGATGAGATATAACCATCATCCAAAACATTTTGGAAAGCGAACCTACGTAAGTGCGTTAACAAGGTAAACTTTACCACGGAAAGTCGCAATATATTTTCCCACTGGAATTAAATCGAAAAATTCTATTCTAATCATCTTTCTAGTTGCAGATTTCGATGGAAATGCACCGAAAAAAAACTTTAAAGATTAAAGATAAACAAATAGATCTATCGTGCTACATTAACAGTTTTTAAGATTGAAAGACTTTAAAGATATGAAATTAGCAGTGCAGAGAAGAAGGCTTGTTAGTGGAAATGCCCGAAATGTCTACCTTTAGTATGATTCGAACCTTAGACCTATAGATGCTTCGGCACCCACCGCCTTGCCACTCAGAGATACATAGCTTATACCCTGTCGCCACTACGCTCCTTTTAACACTTTTTACAATCATAAAAAATGCCGAAACCTTCTGCATCGCCAAAATGTAACACATTTACTAGTTCCTGGTTAACTAAAACAACCCCGTCAAGATAATACCATTCGAAACATTTAAAAAAATTTGATAGGTAAAATATTGTAATGAGAAATTTCAGCCGTTCAAACTTATTTACAGCTCTTTTCAAAGCATCAGTGACGCTTGGAAAAAGAAGAGGGAAAAAATATAAAACTCAAATTGAATTAAAAACTCCTTCTTACTTTTACCTTTCAACTTTACCTGACAAGAGGTGAAGTATGCTATCATTTCAGTTTATTTTCATGAACCCTCTCTAAAATAACGGTAGCTGTTATGGATTCTATTTTTTCGACTGATTAAAGTAAGTGTCATATTAGGCTTTAAAGAATATCTACCCCATACCCTTTGGCCCTAACAGCTGCAAGTCATCGCCACTAAAACCCGTAGGGACACGATACTTCAAGCCACGGTAAAGGTGACTTTGCCACTGCCGTATTAGTAGCAAAGGAGAGCTCAAATTAATTTTAAATATTTCTGCCTGCCATAAAAAAATAAAATAATTTCGCCAGCTTCGTTAGTACAATTCTCTAAAATTTAAATTATATCTAGATCTTAAATCTAGATTAGGAGTCCAATAATCTGACTTACATTTAGAAATCAATTTACATAATCTAGATTTAGAGTTTATAAATATTTTTTAGAAGATATCGTTATTTAGAATCTGTAGTAGACCTAGATCTAGCTTGGATTTTGAGCGCATTTTTCTTCTTTTTTTTTTAAAGATCTGCGTATCATGTTTCTTCCGTTTTAGCATTATGGTTTATGATATGCGTGTCAAGTCTCCTTAAATTTTCCTCACTTTTTTCTCTAATAGACAATACGAAAAAAAAAAATAACAGATATTTTTAAGGTACAAATTTAGCGTTGGTTTGAAGTAGCCTTTCAGTGTAAATGACCAAAATATGCATACTAATGAGGTCTTAACTCTCGACTTATTTACCGGCTCTGTGGCTTAGCGGTAAGACACTCGCTCAGAGATCGGGAGGTGCGTGGTTCGATCCCCGGCCGAGTCAAAGCACGGACTTTAAAATTGATATTAGCAGCTGATCCGCCTAGTGTCTGACATTATGGATTTAGTATTAAGACTGGTCGGCCCGGTGTCAGGATAATGTCACTTAGTGTGGTGTATGCAAGCGGTCCTTACATCACATGGTGGCAGTGCGCTTTTAATTGTCCCCAGCGCCGCTTCTGATATATACTTGCAGTTGAAAATTCAACCAATTAACCAACCAACCAACCACCCAACAGCCACTAGGCTTCTTACAAAACGCCTTTGCTTAGCCCCTCTCTAAGTGACTGGCTAACTTAAACGGGGAGATATAAATCGAACGAAAGGCTAATTTTCAAAATCAGAACTCGCTTTTATCACTCAGCAAAAAAAAGCAGCAGTTTTTTTTTTTAATCACAATGTAAAAATATTGTTCGTTTGTAAAATATATACAAAGAATATAATGAGAAAACATCATAAACAGTGTCCTTCGGAGGTCAAATTAAGTTATGTTTTTTAGATATAAACAACTTCTGTGCAATAAACATGATGCTGAAATAGTTTTACGCTGCATTTATTCCTTCGAAGTAATTATACTGAGTGACCCGCGGACCCTTGGTACTTTAGCTCAATCCAGACATGGTAATCATAATATCCTTATTAGTCGGATCCCCGCCTGAATCGTACCGAAAAGAGGAAACTGCGCATTCAGCTGGTGTCAATCTTAGTGCTAATCAAGCTCTCTTGAGAAAAACTTGAAAAGGTTGGTCTCATTAGTATTGTTCAGACAAAAGCCGTTCAGAGTTAGGCAGGAAACTAGTTTTGATTATATGTCAGTTTAGGTTTTTTTTTTTTTCGCAAGCCTTGTGTTGACCTTTTGCACTTTTAACGAGCGTTATGCTTGTCTGTGTTTGTACTGCTTGACTGTGTGTGCTTCTCTGAGTACAAAGTAGCCAGCGCACGCGTGAACTTTCTCCTTCAATGGTGTAAGTTATGTTTCTCTAAGAGACAAGGCTGTGGGTGCCGAAGCATCTATAAGGCCGGAAGTTCGAACCATACCAAAGACAAACATTACGGGCATTTCCACTAGAAAGCCTACGTCTAACCACTGATAATTTCATCTCTTTCTTCTACTAAGTTTAGTTAAGATACTTTAGGTAGGTATGTTTTTGTGATTTAGTAGTCAATTTTCTATGCGGCAAAGTCTTGGGGGTAGGATCTCTACAGGTCTAAAAATTTGTGCATTTCAAATATTCCTACAAGTCAGGATCCAGTGGCGTTGTCTCTAAGGACTTGTATTTTGTGGAGAAGATAGTTTATAAATTATCCTTTGAGGGCCATAGTGTAATTTGGCCATAGAGTGTGTATTAGTATTTATAATGTCCATAACAGAGATTTTGTAGCTGGCCCTGAGATTGTCGCAACCTACTCACATACTACCGATAGCTAGTGTTGTTCTTGTGAATTATAGATTATTGTACGTCTTAACATCGTGTAGGTTGGTTGTTTGTTTGAATTTTAACGTCTCTTTTCAACTACATTATATCAGAGACGGCGCTGGGGACAACTGAAAGCGTGCTGCCACACTGTGACGTAAGCAGCGCTTGCATACACCACACCCAGTCACATTATCCTGACACTGGGCCGACCAGACTTAACACTAAATCCATAATGCCAGACACTAGGCGGATCAGCTGCTAATACCAATTTTAAAGTCCTTGGTTTAACTCGGCCAGGGATCGAACAACGCACCTCCCGATCTCTGAGTGAGTGTCTTACTGCTAGGCCACAGAGCCGGTTTAACATCGTGTAGTGAAAGTATCCTGTGTGTGTGCTGTATAATACTATTAAATAGCCAGCAGAATCTCAACTTCTTACATCGTCGATAACTGAGCCAGTTTCTCTGTTAAACTGTTGACATCGCTTCGGTCCACTTTTGCTGTTCTGGTCAGGTGTCCTTCCTGGCATCCTGACGTCCTCTTGGCGCTACCAGGTTGCGGAGGGTTTGGATCTTCACGGCGTTTTTAGCGATATCTGTCTGAGGGAACGTGTGTTACATATCGGTCTCCTCTGGTCACACGCGGTAAATTCTGTACTTCCCCGCATCGCATTGACCGTCCTGTGGTCACTAGCCGGCCTCTAAAACCTCCACTCTACCAGTCCTTTACTGATCACGGAAGCCCTGCTTTCCAACGTTTCACTTCTGCCTAACTCTCAAGGCTACTGGAGCGTCGAGCTTCCCACCGTTATATTGTACGATTGTCAGACTGTCGTCGCTGGATTGTTGCCGTCGGATTTGAAGCCTACAAGTATTTTATCGAGCTCTCGAATTTTATTATATTCTCGCCAATCTAAGTTTAATTTTTAGGTCGTTCTATTATCTGGGGTGATTAGCTTTTTGGGTTTGTGTAACGTGGGTTAGCAATTTTGGTAGTTATTTGAGAATTCTTGTTGCCGTCGTTTTCTCTTTATTCCTATTTGAACTCTACTCTGCCTATCTGTCTTTCCTTTATTCTATATCCGTCATTTATGAGATTACCTAAATTCACCTTTTATTACCTGTAATTGAATATTTGATTTTTTTTATGATATATAAATTTTTGCTCTAGACTGCCAACTCTCTAGTTGAGTTGTTCATTTGTTTGGATTTGTTTTCCTGTCGTGGTGGTCTAGTCCAGGTTGATTTGAGCATAAACTTGTCCTATCAATATACATTTTATGCCTAAAGCCTTTTGATGAAAAATCTTTAATTGGAAATGGTCACGCAAATAATTTAGTTTCCCAGGTGCTTACGCCCTTTCTATGACTCCGAGTTGTGTCAGATTGTGTGTATATGTGTGTTTGTTTGTGTGGGTTGGGGAGGGTGTGGGGTGGGGTATGACAGTGCAGTTGCAAGATACCTAAATTCATTGATGACGTTTGATTTTTACGCAACGAAATTGTATTGCTTGTACATGCCAATGGTCTATTTTATCGAAATGTAGACATCCATATCTTAGTGAAAAATAAATTGTCACTAAAACATATTCAGCCACGTAAAAAAAAATGTAGGTAGGCTTTAAAATATTTTGAAAAGATAGAATTCATCAGATTGAAATAATAACGAGGGGTTTGACATCGGGCAAAAAAGCAGTCCGATTTACAACAGTTGCTAAAATGGATTATTACCAATTTTATCAGGAATTAGTGAGCATTTAATCCATGAGGTTCTGAATCCGATTACTTTCTTCTTCTTCTTCTTCTTCT
>BMAT01009881.1:5357-16096 GCA_019649035.1 Elysia marginata | reverse complement strand
AATGAAAACGTGCGTAAATATGACTCTGAAGTTGTATGTATTCCGAAGGCTTGAAATCAATCTTAGTCCTTCACACCACACAGGTATAATTATCCTTACTTAGGACAATAAGTAATAATACAATTTATTACGTATGACACGACAGATCCTTGTCGTACTGAGGCGTATTCAACTTCTAGTCTTCTACCGTACTTGGCCTAGCCCCGAACCTTGAAACAAAGAAAAGCTACCTTACAACCCTACTACAACTACAAAGTTGAAACTACTACTAACGCGGCGTACGACGACCCGACACCGACAGATACAGTACTTACAGCACAAAGCTGGTTCCAAAAGTTTAATAACTTCCTCAGGATCGACACAAGACTTAGTTACAGACTGACGGCAACAGTGGGCATTAACGTTGACTCCGGGTCCTGGACAAACTAGAGGCTGTTCCTTGCCCAGTATTTAAAGGCATTCCTGGAACACAACTCATTAAAACTCACTATCCCTAAAACCAACAATGAACAAGGCAAGACAATGACGCCTTCTAAAATATTTATCTAACGATCAATAACTAATACCAACTAGAACAAATTTAAACTAATGGTTTCCTATCAAGAGGGTGAAAATCAACAAACAACTCAAACTGCTTACAAATCAACTAATCGAGAACAATCTAGAAACTATCCTGAAAAATGTTTTGATAACGTGAATCTTCTCCACAATAGAAATATCTCTTTTGGACCAAAGACCTAGAACCTTTTCTAAACGAGCTATTCTCCCATTCCAATTTTTTTATTGAGCTGTGGAGGTGGGCTATATTCCTAAGATTTTTATGGTTTCAACAAAAAAGATGCCCTCTAGCTCTCTACCATTAGCATCCCACTGGCCCACACTTCTTGTGATTTAGTTCAAGGCCAGCAAAAAGCGCGAACGTCTTTATTTTAGCCAGAGCTTCTCTGAGATCTAGCGATTTTTTTAATAATAAGGTGGTATCATCAGCGTACTGTTTAATTTTTAATACATTTGTTGACGAAGGTAGTTTTACTCCTTTGATTTTTTTCATCCTGCCTAATATTGAGAGCAAGTAGTTCCACCGCCAGTATAATAAGAAGGGCAAATAGGACATGCTTGTCTTACGCCTCTTTCTAGAACTAATTCCTTTGATAGATAACCCACATATTTGAAACTGCTGTTCGCTTGTTTAATGGAGTTTTCGTCCATTTAATAAACCTTTCTCCAAATCCAAAATATTCTAAGGTTTTTAGAATAAGTTGAATTAAGATAAAGTCGAATGGTTTTTTTATAATCTAAAGCCAATGGGATAGAATTTGATTTTGCGCAGTTCTCATGATCAATTACATCTGAAAAATCTCGAATTAACTGTGAAATATTCCTTCCTTTAATGAAGCCTGCTTGGTCATTATTTGTAATATATTTTACTGCCTTTTTTAATCTTAACGAAAACGTTTTTGCAAGAATGTTGTAATCGACATTTGTAAGCGAAATCGTCTCCAATTTCCTAATTTATCTTTAGGCAAATGTTTGCCTTTGTGAAGGATTGTTATGGTTCCCTTTCTTTGTGAAGTAGAGAGGGGACCTATTGATTGGCTATAATTATACGATTCAACCAAATATTGCTTAATTTTATACCAAAAAAGCTTATAAAATTCTGTTGAGATACCGTCAATCCCCGATGAGGAGACATTATTCATGGATTTTAAGGCAGTTAAAATTTCTTTTTCGGTTAAAAGTCGATCACATTCTACTTTCTCGTTTTCGCTTTTTTTGGTAGTTCTAGGTTTTTTACAAACATATCTGCCTGTTGTGAGGTATCTTGGTACCTTTTGGTTTCCGTGTAAAGTTTCTCGTAAAAACTACTTATTTCCTCCAGCAAATCGTCACATTTGCTAACTATATGTCCTAAATTGTTAATTAGAGAGAAGATCGTGTTTGTTTTTTTTTTGCTTGTGTTTTTTCAAGATTGAGAAAGAAATTTGTTGCCTTTTCTCCGTCTTCAACCCATTTTACTTTAGCACTGATTTGTGCTCCTCTTGCTTCTTCTCAGGTTTTTATTTCTAATACCTTACGGATTCTGGTAATATCCTCTTGCAGCCTGTGGTTATTGGGCTCTGTTGCCAGAAAATGTTCTAAATGGTCTAAGGTTTTTATTTCTAATACCTTACGGATTCTGGTAATATCCTCTTGCAGCTTGTGGTTTTTGGGCTTTGTTGCCAGAAAATGTTCTAAATGATCAAGTTTCTCTTGTTTTATCAATTTTAGTATTTCAACTGTTATGCTTACTGTATGCCTGGCTTATTTCACAAATTTCTGTTTTAATCATTTCCCATCTTAGATGGGGATCAAGATCTTTCCAATTCTGCTGAGCATTTTCTAGATAATTGTTAATTATTCTGACATAGTTAAAATCTGTTAATAGGTTGATTGCCTAAGACTATAATTGCCTAAGACTATATATTGAAATCGCCCATACAAATACAGTTTAGGATTCCTTCGATTCCCAATTGATTTTTCAAAATGCTCTCTAGGTCTAAGAGAAATGCAGACTTTTCACGTTCTACACATGGACTATAGATATTTACTATTATAAAGAATGTTTTCTTCATATTCGACTTGTGAAATCATGATCCTATCGTTTTTTACTTACCAATTTTATTTTGTCAGCAAATAAATCTTTATGAGAGAGTGTAACAAGTCCTTTACTTCGTTTCGTACCCTCTGACAAATGAATATACCCACCCCATTCTTAACATGCAGCTATCTTCTTTTGTTAAGTGTGTTTCCTGTAAAGAAATTATATGAAAGTTTTCTTTTTTTAACTTCGTAAGAAGTACTTTCCTTTTATTGCTTAGTCTCAACCTTTGCACATTAAGGGTTGCAATGTTCAATGCATGGGCCATGTAGAATTAAGAAACCACATCACCACTCCGAGGCTTTCGGGACGGGGGCCTTTTGTTTGATACAGAGGTATCTGGTTGGGATCTCTTACAACTAAGCGACCTTGCCCTTTCTACAAATTCCCTTATATCCTTCTCTTTACCTTTGACTTTGGCTCTGCCTCTCTCCTCTCCGTCTCCCTCACCATCAAGCTCTTTATCATCTTTCTTTTTTCTCTTTTTTCTTTGTCGCCGCAACACCTCCTTGTTTCTTCTTTGTTCTGGTTTCTCTATCCTCTTCCTCTTTTTCCGATTGAATACTACTTTCTCTATCACTTTCGGATTCACTTCCTTTACTGCTTGTGCTATATTTTTTGTTTCGTTTTTTTTTTCCTTCTTTTTTGGTCCCATCTTTTTCTTCATCGTCCTTTTCTTTTTCATTAATCTTCTGACCTTGTCCTTCAGCGCTTGCTGCCTCCTCCTTTGGGACTTTGGGTAATGTCACCCTCGTCTTCTCCCCCTTGATTGCTCAACTCTGCTGGGCAATCTCTGGCCCTGTGCCCTGGCTTATGGCACGTGAAGCAGAAATTTGAGTCGGCCATTTCTCCGTAGAAGAGTGTGGCCTTAAAAGGGCCCATCTCTAAGACTCTTTCTACGTTCCTTTTGGGAGGTCAATATAGGCAAACCTCATGCCCGACCACTACGTCAACCTCCTTTCCTTGTCCTGATCTCCTCCATCCTCAATCTTGACTTCAATTGAATACCCTTTTTACTAAAGCGGACTCGTTTGTTGCGTTTGAAAAGGATATAGGGACATCCAAGATAGCAAGTCTCGTCCCTGGCATCTCTTCGCCATCTGAGCCCCTCACGATAAAAGGATTTTGTGAGGAGACCCTTACAGTTCGCCCGCCTATGCACAACCCTTGAGCTAACAGGGTAGCCCGCGCCTGAGAAAAACGTTAACAAATTCTCCACAGTACGCCTAATCTCTGCGCACCAAGAACCCCTTCCCTCCCAACGGTTTTAGTAATGGCAATGCATATGTCGTAATTGTCCAGTCTAGGTTCATCTGTCAGATCTTTGCACAGAACAAATACAGGTTGAGTGGTGTTCATTTTTTTTTTAATTTGGAGTTGATTTTACGAGAAAACAATAGTTTTTGTACAGTTTTTTAGAGTGCTTAGGCTACAGAAAGCAGGAGTAATCCAGTTTATATCAATTATATCAGTTACCAATCAAAAACCAATAGGCCATTACATAAAAAATAGTAAATAAAACTAGCGTAAAATACTCTCACTTCCAGGTATCCTAGAGGCGTGTTGGAAATATTGTTAGGTAGTTGACTGCTAGAACAGGCAACTAACAGTCGAATCAATATTCGTAAGGTTTGAAAAAGAACACCGTTATATTCTGTGACAGAATGGAAAAAAACCTAGGGAAGGGGAAAGGTAGTTAGGATACAAAAAAGCGCACAGCAGCAGAGCAGCCAGAGAGAGGGAATGAAAAAGGAGGGCGGGAGTAGTGGGCGAAGAGAAAAAGGAGACAGTCTAGCTGCGGCTAACAACAAAAAGCAATGATACTGTAAGTAGAATAATAGTCAGCTGAATGGTAAGATTAAGGGACAGCGGTTGAGAGACTGGTCAAACCAGTTGATTGTAAAGAGTAGAAAAAGGGGGCTGAAGACCAAAACTAGCAATAGGTAAAATAAAAAAAACAACTGGTGTAGAGATTGACTAATCCTTGCTTTGTGTTGTTTACAGACTATCCCCACAAGTATGTTGAACCAGAGGGAACACAGATACAGCCTGTAACATATACCCTCAACTGCGTGTTGATTACTGAAGACTATCAAATGTAAGAATTGAGGTTGGAAGAAAAGAAGGGAGGATTATTTGAGCAAGGAGGAACGAAGGAAAAAAGAAGAGAGGGGGAGGGAGAAGAGAAATGGAGAAAGAAATCAGAAAAGAGATGCAGGATACGGAGAGACCTGGGAGGGAGAAATAAGAAATAAGATGGAAAAAAGGATTTCGGTTGTTTGAATTTTAACGTCTCTTTTCAACTGCAAGGCTATATCAGAGACGGTGCTTGGGACAATTGAAAGCTTGCTGACTCACTCTGATGTAAGGAGCGCTTGCATACACCACACCCAGTCAGATTATCCTGACACCGGGCCGACCAGACTTAGCACTAAATCCACAATGCCAGACACTAGGCGGATCAGCTGCTAATTCCAATTTTAAAGTCCTTAGTTTGACTCGGCCGGGGATCTAACCACGCGCCTCCCGATCTCTGAGCGAGTGTCTTACCGCTAGGCCACAGAGCCGGTCATGGAGAAAAGAAAAAGTAAGTCTCGACGAGAGATAGTGACTAAGAGAGAAAATCAATGAGAGGGGGCCGAATAGAAAAATAGGAAAACAAATAAAATAGAAAGGAAAAAGAGGGTAAAAAAGATTACATTATACCCTTATAAGTGGTGTTTTAAAAAAATCCGCTCAATTGCAAAGTAAATAACCAAAAAGATATTAAATGGTTCTGCAGCTGTAAGCCTCGAGGTAAAGCCGGCTAATGGCCGGCTGAGCTCAACAATAGAGTCACAGAGCTTGGAGAGATTGAACAGTCAGACTGTCCAATATCTAGATCTAAGATACTTAGAAAATAACCGAAAAAAGAACACTGAAGATAGATTTTAAACTAGAGAGTATTTATGTTGAAAAAAATTCATTAGAAAGAAGAAATCATTAACAAAATTTGCCCCTGAATGGAGAGCCGAGACGAAAGTGGCTTGCCACCAGCAGAGTCAAACCGAAATTGAATAATGGAAACGGGAAATTTAATTGGTATTTTTAACAGAGAAATGTTGTGCAGGGAAGTATGGAACTAATAGTTCCTGATTCCATCCAAGACTTCCTTGTCAGGCTCTTTCTCTCTCTGTACCAGAGCCTTTTTTTCTATTAATACTTTTTCCCTTTTTTTCAAAGGTGTTGCTATTAAACATTGTAAAAGAGGTACGAGCGAAAACCTACACCCGCAAATAAAAATCACTTTTAGATAAATTAGCTATATAGACGAGATGAACATAAGTTCCGTTATTATTAGTACGCGAAAGAAAAGATTGAGAGTCTATAGAGATACGGAACCTTTCTAACACAATAACCCGTCCCGTTCCATACAAACTCTCAGGCCAAAACTTAAAATATACTTCTGCTTTTCCTTATAATAATGCTAAAAATAGAGCACACAAGGAAATGTATCTCTATAAACCTGTAGACATTAGGTACTACAACTTTTTTTCTGTCTTTTACGGTCAGTATAATACATTGTAGTATACAGAAGTCTTCACTGTCACAACATCAGACTATTAGCATCCAATGTATGCAATGGAAGTTTCTTTTTTCTCTACATTAGTAACCTACCCACTACCCATGTTGAGCTGAACCTTATCTTATTGTAGGGTGTCAACATTAGACCTTGTAACAATGGTCCGAACGATAATCTTCACTCTGATGCAAGGTAGAGAGTACTTATTCAGCTTTTTGTTAAAAATTTGACTAGAAGATGGTCCGAATAACATAAGCAAACCAGACTCTCTACCTTTGCTTTAATTTTACTACCGACTTTTGACTAAATTAGTTGTTTATCACTTCCTAACCCAATGCACATTTTATGGTAAGCTCCGGCATGTTGTGAGGCGGTAAAGCCTATCGGGCCTGAAAGACCAAACGCTTTTTTAAAAAAGCAGATTTTAGGTACGCTCCTGTATTTGCTGTGAGGCGGGAAAGCCTACCTGGTTAATGGCGACCAGGAAGCTTGTGACAAATGCAAAATGCACTGCATTGAAAAAAAAATATTGAGCACTTTCTCTTTGTTGAATAAGCCTACACCCCTCTCTCTTAATGTCTAGATAGATTGAGAAAATAACAATACTAATAAGTCACCATAGCAGAGACCTCGCACACCCCTTTCGACCCCGCGGTGGCACAGGTCGATCCACTCCCTTAATGGATCGGGAATGAGAGGAAGTGCCTCCCTAGCGTCTCTCTTGAGCGGAGGGCTAGGGTTAGACTTAAAACTAAAACGAATAACCCTTTAGTTCGAGAAGAGCAAAATTGTTGCAATGCATGACCATAAACAAAGTAACCCCTTAACCCTCCGGGTTGAATATATCAGATAGGACAGGCACAGGGGACAAAGTTGGTTTATTGTTTTAAATTTCAATTATCAATGATGATAAATTATTTCAGCAAAACTAAGAAGTTTGAAGAAAACAAAACAATGAAAACTAGAAGAAAATGCACTTACGCCTTGGCTGCCTCTCAGCCAAGAACGGCTACTCTAATTCTCTCTAACTTGAAATTGCATTCCCGATTATTTTATTGTGCAAAAATCTGTCGCCGACTACAGCCTAGAGCGACACGTCCTCTTCTCTCTCCCGCGTGTCATGTTAAAACCTCGTAAAGCCCTCTTACTTAGCCCCGACATAACATTGATTGGTCTTGCTCATACTATAGTCATAGTGCCGGACAACCGTGGTCAAAGCCTAAAGGATGGGCAGGCGTATTAGCAAGAAAGAGGAATGCAATTCGGTCTATAGATTGGATTCCCGTGAACAATGCAAGTGAGTGGCAATGAATCGACAAAGACTCTGTAGAGAGAGGCTAGCTGTATTGCTTTCAGTCGCCTAAGTTGTGAATGATGTACAGATATCTTCTTCCAAAATAGTTACCAGAGACTGTAGAGAAACTGTATTGCTTTCATCGCTAGGTTATAAATATAGAGAGATAGCCTCTTCCTGATAGTTACCACGGACTGTAGAGAGAAACTGTCTTGCTTTCGGTCGCCTAAGTGATGAATAATGTACAGATATCCTCTTCCAAAATAGTTACCAGAGACTGTATAGCGAAGCTGTATTGCTTTTAGTCGCCTAAATTATATATAATACAGACAACCTCTTCTAAAGTAGTTACTCGAAACTTCATGAAGCTGGAAGATTATGTTGATCTTCATTGATAAGATGATGAAGTAGTTTGTGAATCTCCTAATATGGTATTTACAGTATTCACATAATAATTATGAAACAGTGTTTACATGTGAGTAGCCTATGGGATACGTAACTTTGGCATTTTTGTTCCTTAGCGGCCATTTATTACGTTCAAAGAAAATGCTTTAAAACATATTTGTATCAAATGTCTCGCGTTCAGGGCGAATGAGTCGGAAGTCGGAAATTCATGTTTTGAGAGAACGCCATTTTATGTCTCCTAAATTCTTCTTATTCTTTACATTTCAAAACAGCGAAAGTTTTAGTATCCTTTCACGAAATACTGATAATTTTATGAAGTTTTTGGCATTTGGAAGCTTAAGAACATGCCTCGTTCAAATTAAAAAAAAACAACTTTGAAGGTTAAAAATCGCGACATCCGACTCACTGCTCTTGGACGCGAGACAAGGTCAAGGTCTTTGTAAGTAAATAGTCGTGTAAGGTTCCCACAAAATGAGTCCAAATGTGGTGCTAGTCGTTTGGAGAAAAAAGATATTTTCTAATACTTGGTCAAACTTTGGCTAAAAAATTTTGGCCATAATTTGAAAGTTGACCATATGTGATTTTTTCATCATATTCACTGATGTATATAACTCTTCATAATGAAATATCGCATGAAGCCTTATTTTGTCGGACGCAATACATATTATTGTGTTTTTAAAGTTGCCTGCCCTGAGGTTTGTTTTTTTTTTTAATAGGTACTGGGAACTTTATATTGTACGATATACATGGTAGTTTTCCTTAGCAAAACTGGTAATCAAATGGTGGTAAATCTACAAAAAAATGTTTTAAAAGGAAGGGAAAAGGCACGAGTGGGTTAAAAAAAACAAGTGAAATTATTTCCCTTCATTTTTCTGTCAACTTCATCTTTTTATGTGTGAAAGATGAAATTTTTGTTCGTTATCTTTCCCCTTTTTCTCCTGTGGCATAAACCAAGGAATAGTTTACAGTGCGGAGAAACTGTATGACGTTTAATTAGGCAATGTTGATTAAAGACGAATTTAGTCTGCCTATACTAAGCAGGGAAAAGAAATAATGACCACTAAATTTTAAAAATAAATCTGAACGTGACGCGAGACTCTTACGTCTTTTTAATACTTGGTGAAAGGCTACCATGTTCATATCACAATATTATTAAGTGTTTTATTTTACTCTTCGTTCTTATTGTATCTTTATTATATCTATGAGCATTACGTGTGTCAGCAACACCAATTATTTCTCATATAGCCTATTGTGCTATTATGGGGGCAGCGTGGCAGAGTGGTTAGCGCGTCGGACTCAAGATCTGAAGGTCGCGGGTTCGCTTCCCCACCATGCCATATTGCAGTTGACTTATGAAAGCAATTTGCTCTAACTTTCCCCGGTCCACCCACCTGTAAAATGGGTACCCAGCTACAGGCAGTTCTCGTATTTGTGATTATGCGCCTGCAACACCCTGCATATTGGTTGAAAGTGGCTTTCAAATAATACTACTTTGCTGGGGCATTAGTGGCGCTGCTCTGTAGCGACACAGTTACGCTGAGTAACGAAGCCAAATTTCCTAAAAGGGTGTATCAATTTTTTTTTAATTTTTAAAAAATATAGATTAAAAAAATATTATATCTGAATATCTCAGTTCAACCTGTAGTTACAATAGGAGAGACCCACTTTGCGTTTTTCTCCACAAGTTGACATCGCCACCCACTGTTCATTTGATTTTATGTACACAATGTATTCGTAAACATTTGTTTCAAAACTGAATCCAGCAATTTATAGCGGCAGCTTGATCCGTGATATTTTGATAATTTTTTTTACAAACTGTAATATTATTTTAGGTCATTTCGTACTATCACTACGTGTCAGTGAACTTTGACCTTCCTTGTGCGTGTGATAGACTGCATCATAGAAAAGACCAGTTGAATTTTAGATCTAGCCTACTTCTTTGTCGACCGAGAAAGAAAATTACAGTATATTTATGTAGCCTACTAGTTTTGTTTTGGTTTCTGCTTTGTCTGTGTGCTTTTTTTACTATTTTTTTTTTACAGAACAGCACTAGATATTTGAATGTCATGAAATACGCAGGCCTTATCGTTGTTGCTGTTTTCTTTTCTCTTGTTCTTTCTTCTCGTTTTTCATACACACTAACTTATTGAGTTTCTTTCTCCTCCTTCGCTATCCATCTCATTTCGCAATTTTTTCCTCCTCCCTTTTCTTTAGTTTATCGTTTTTTCTCCATCATATTCTCATTCTAATAATGTATTGATATTCTCCTACCCATATTTCTCATCCCCATTTCTTCTTCTTCTTCTTCTTCTTCTTCTTCTTCTTCTTCTACTACTAGTACAACTATTATTATTATTATTATTATTATTATTATTATTATTATTATCGCTATAAATATTCTTCTTCTTTTCCTTCTTCTTCTTCTTATTATCATTATTATTATTATTATTATTTTATTACGATCATTGTTATTACTTTTTCTCCTCCTCCTCCTTCTTCTTCTTCTTCTTCTTCTTCTTCTTCTTCTTCTTCTTCTTCTTCTTCTTCTTCTTCTTCTTCTTCTTCTTCTTTTATTGTTATTTTTAATATTATTATTATATTATTATTATTATTATTATTATTATTATTATTATTATTATTATTATTATTATTGTTGTTGTGGTTGTTGCTATAATTGTTAATTTTCTAATTTTTTGAATTATTATTATTTTTATTATTATTATTATAATTATTTTTATTATTATTATAATTATTATTATTTTTTTATTATTACCATCATTGTTATTATTTTTTGTCCTCCTCTTCTTTTTCTTCTTCTTCTTCTTCTTCTTCTTCTTCTT
>BMAT01009880.1:148629-163288 GCA_019649035.1 Elysia marginata | reverse complement strand
AACACTACAAGAGCTATTAAATTTAAAGGCTAGCCTACAACAGTTTGCGTTACCGGTCAGTGCGGTATGGGTGAAGTGCACGTTGCATCATGATATTGCTTGTTGTGCTCTAAGTCTAAGGTCTACACAAACCATCCCCACGTGGCAGGCCTTTGTCCACCTTTTACCCTCCATGCCTCCCTAATACGCCCCTGAACCCAAGCCTTCCCAACCCAAAACGTGCAAATATAGCATTGTAGTGGTGACAACGAAGGAAGAGGAGAATCCCTGCTGAGTGATTCTGGCTTTTTCTGCACGTCTCAGTGGTTGCCTGATCCACTAATTTGTACCGATTTCATAATTCATACCGAGCCTTTAGATGATGTTGCGCGTGTTTTGGATATACTGATCATATAGAAAAAAATGGGTCATAGCAATTGGTGTTAGTTAAACCGTAGCTTGCATTTATCTGATGTGCGTTTAACCTGATACTACTGGAGATACCACAAAAGGAAAAAAAAAACCTGTAAACTACTACTGTACACCAGTTTACCTTTCAGTGCCTTATAGGCGAACAGTGCGTTGCATCATGATCTACACAAACCAACCCCGCACCACAGGTGAGAGCCTACCTTTACCCTCCAGGCCCCCCCCTCCCCTTCACATCCTTTTCCCCTAAGCAACCTGTATCCCCAATACATCAAAACATGAAAATCTAGCATTGTACTTGTAGGTATGGCTGGTTTTAAAACAGGAAGATGAGATCATGCTGATGATTCTGGCTTTTTCCTCACATTTCAGTAGTTGCCTGATCCACTAAGGTAAATTTTACCGATTTCATAGCGTGCGTTTAGAAATTAGATGATGTGTGTGTTTAGGGTGTACTGTTCATATAAGAAGAAATCGGTCATAGCAATTTGGTGTTAGTGAAACCATAGCGTGCATTTATCTGATGTAATTTAAGCGGACACTACAGTATACACATCTACAAGTTATTTACCTGTATAGGGTGAGCAGTGGCGCAATCGGTAGGGCGGTTGACCACTATCTGAGAGGTCCCGGGTTCGATCCCCAGTCCGGGCTAAATTTTATTTGCTCCCCTGTGCCCACCCAGCACTTGATGGGTAGCTAGGTCTCTTAAGACTCGGCGAAAGTAAAGGCGGCGAGGAAAGCAATGGCAAACTACCTCACTATGCCGTGTGCCTAGAAAAACAAGGACCCTGCTCCTTGTTCCCCTACGCTCATGTCGAGTATGGGACTACCTTTACCTTTAGTGCTCCCACAAAATGACTAATAATGAGTCAAATTGTACCACTTCTTGATTTGAGAGATTTTAAAGGGTCAAGGTTTTGTTTATATTGAAAGTTTATTACTTTTTTCATCATATGATAACCACAAAGCAGATAAAATGATGACTAATTGTTGATCAATGCAAATCATTTGTAAATTTACATGAAATCTTTTAATGCGCTTACTTCTCTTTCATTGAAATAGGTTGCACCAATCATAATCTTTAAAAAAGCAAAAACTCAGGTAATAATCAAGATATATTTCATGTAACAGTTTTTTTCTCTGTCTGACAGAACTTTTCAGGGTCTCAAAAGAAAAAAATATGTAGCTTAATCTCTAAATGTCAAAACTGGGTAGGTAGACTCATTTTGTGGTATCTAAACACATATGTCCTGCGTCCGCGGTGAATGTGTTCAATGTTGCTGTTTTTAACGTTGAAAGGCATTGCTGTTTTAAACAAGATATTATTTAAAGCTTACAAAAGACAAATTTTGTAAAATTATGAATAGTTTTTTTGGAAAATATTAAAATTTTTGTTGATTTAAAATACACCTGTGACCTGTGAAGACCAAAAGAAGAAAAAATAGACCTGAAAAGGTTTTCTCAAAATAAAGATTTGCAACTTCCAAATTTGCTATAGACATAAGACATAAGGTCCATCCGTCTATAACTTTCTGCACCTCTGTATGTTGCACTTTTATCTCTGTCTCCTGTTATATAGCCTACCTCTGTGTTTGTCTATCAGTCTTATTTCTAAGCCCTTGCTGATCATAAAATTTTAAAGCCCGTGGGCTGACAGGCTGATCACACTTGGACCCATTAAACCGGGGCCAAGCTTATGCGCGACTCACACCTTGACCAAGGGGCGCAATGGGCGAACGAGGCTCGGTCATGGGTTTGATACAACAAGCCTTGGCCCTTGGTGTGGGTTCGTGTTTTTCTTCAGTCAGTCAGAAAAGTACAACGATTTAAAATCGAAACCCCCCATCCTTGATCAAACAGATTGTTTTGCTTTTTAGTCAACTGTCAGATTGATTAGTGAAATGCAATTGAATTGGGTAGTGCTTGTGCGCCGAAAATACTGGCGAAAGTAAGTGACTGATTGGCCCGTTTCAGGCTTTCTGAGACAGCCCGGGCCTGTGATCGTATGAATATGATCGGGCCGTGCCTTTTCAAGGCTTACTTATTTCCCAATAGAATCTTAAACACTTCATTCCAATCTACACGCTCTACCTTCAGAAACTGGTGTAGTCAAGTCCTGGTAACTCAAACCTGGATAGTTTGAGTACTCGTTGAAGTCAAAAGTCTACTTAAATTATTTTTGTTTTACAGACGGTTTTTATATTTTTTATATACTGGTGAGTAGAATTATAGATAACTCAAAGTTTAATGTTGTTCCCTTAGGGCTCAAAATATCCGGACTGGACTGGACAGTCAAGTTTAAGTTTTTCAAATCTCATGGGAAAAAATTTTTATTTTGTATTATCCAAAAATCAAATGATCAGTATACACTATCGAACAAAAGAAGAATTGGTAATCTGAATATTATGAGGCTGTGACAAAAGGACATTTTGCGTAAAAAAAACTTTTGGTGCAGGAATTTTTTACTTTGTGACTGTCAACGTCTTTATATTAATTTTGAAAAGATCCTATTTAATTCTTGTGTGACTAGCAAAAAGCAGTGGATTTATTGATGATAAAATCAAAGGACATGTATTGTTGATACTCTCAAGGCTTGCATCATCAGTACAAAGCTACCACTGTTTGAAATACATGTCAGAATCACATGACACAAAAAGTGACTTTTTTTGTCAGAATCACACCGGTGAAATAATGAGTTTTTGCTTTATATGTTGGGCTCTGTAACACTAACAGTTATTTGTTTTCAAAAGTTGCATTCAGCCCATGATTATGATTACATATTTCAAGCACCATTATATGACAACTTTAGTTCTGAAGTATTTTATTTAGGCCCAAAGCCTGACACAACCTTTTGCCACAGGCTCATATATGTACCAGCAGCACAAATTAAGCACATAGTGGTAATCACAATAACAACACTACCTTAAATTCTACATGAGAAGGTGTCCAAAATATCTCATTCTAACATTTCAAGCCTGCGCACAAATTCAGTTCTTCAAGGTACTCCTTTCTCGTTGTATATAAACCCTAGTGGGCCTAAGGGAACCAGTCACTCACCAGCTGGTAAAAGTCAATGTCTCTAACCTGGTACAAATCAGTGAGATGGTGCAATTTTCACATTAAAAGGTGTTGATGCTTTGAATAGTGGCTCTATCCTGAGCTTCCTAACTTCAGAATTGCATGAAATCATGAACGTTTTGTGATGTGATTGTGACACTATGACTTTTTATTGAAAATGTAGGGAATAAATCTACTTTAAAAGGCTTTTTTTCAAATTTTAATATACGACATCAGGTTAATTTATACTGGTTGCAAGGCAATTGTAAATTTGTGCTCTACTTTGAATCAAATTGTTTATAACTGATACAGTGGAATCCTGATAAAGTCAACACCTTGGGACCAAAAAAAAATGTGTTGAATTTAACAGTTTAAGCAAGAGTTGACTTTAACCATTACAAAGATATAAAGAAATACAAAATGGGACTGCAATACATAGTTGACTTTAACTTTAAGCAAGAGTTTCCCTTAAAGGGGTTGACTTTAAGTGGATTCCACATCACTAAATTTCTATTTGTTAAATTGCAAATACCACACCACTACTTTAAGTAAAGTTCATTTACTGTTGGGCCACAAGATTCACATGCAGACAGGAAAGAAAATCTTTATTATGAAGTCAAAGATTTTGTTTGTAATTGTGAAATTGATTTATTTGTCATACTTCTGCTGAAACAATCAATTTTAATAGGATTGATTTTTATAATAAATAATAAAGGCTTTGTACATTTAAATTATAATAAAAAAAAACATTCTATAAACATAGAAAAGTTTAACTGCATAAATCTATAGAATACAATACAATTATACTTTCACAGAAACATGACATGTAGGTATTGCTGTTGCTTTTTTCAGGAGGCACCTAGCAAAACTTCACTGACTATTTTACACACTCATCGTAAAAAATTATGGTCTCATTATATATATCAATGCTGTTAGCATTAAATCTTTGGGGACTCGAGTGCAACAAATACATGTAGTTCATCTAGATACAAGATAACAAGCAAATACTGTATATATGTATAGGAACAAAGGATCTCAATTGGAAAAGAAACTGCACATATAATCAAGTTTCATATTACTGCTCTCTGTTAATTGATTTAAAGCATAAATAAACCAGAGAGACATGAAAATCACAGTTTCTTAACTACAATGTATTTAAGGCAATTCTACAGACATATTGTATATTTAAGTAATTTAATTCAATACTTTGACATACTGAAATCTACCAAAATTAGGAGAGGACATCAAATCCTCTTGACAATATCTCAGGGCGTAATATAAGAATTATAATGATGAGATCTGGAGCAGTTCATGATGTCCAGCGATGTGTTAATAAATTTCTTGCAATTCACCCTTAATATTTGGACAATATTTCATTTGGTATAAAAAAAGACAAAAAATTAGATGTTATATAATAGTAATAACCTGCCACCTGGAGAAAGGCTTTTTCTCAAAGTAATGTACTTAATATCAACATGTGCCAGCATCTAGCTTTGCAGAAGGGCAAACATAAGTACATGTAACTTTAATAAAGACAAAAATAAGAAACCATTCTTCAAGACTCCTCAACTCTTCTAGACTCTAAATTAGTCTAATAATTTTTTTTTAAAAAATGTATAAATAATAATACAAACTCTGAAAAAAAGCCGCTTACAAACATACAATGTAAATTAGCATATTAAGAATGAACCACGCTTAGTTCTTAGTTTCATGCATATGACAGACGAATTACAGTATACAGTCTTTGGTTTATTTTAAGATGAACTTCCTGAGATTCTTCTCAATAACTTGTAAAAATATTTTCTCTTTTTTTTATGATAGCTGGAATTCTAATGACAATATGTGGTATGAACTTCCTGAGATTTCTCTAATTTACTAAAAAAAATATATTTTCTGTTTTCTAACAAATTTAATTAGAGCTGGAATTCTTACAAATTGTGTACAAGTTTATTTTCTATATGATATCGCATGCATGTGAAAAGTCATACAATTGTCCGAGAGGTTTAGAATAGCAAAGCATTCTAGATCTAGATAACAGATAATGAAATAATCTACCTTATCAAGATAACACTACAATATGTTTGGCTTGGGAGTAGGACACTATTTTTTAATGTCACCAAACTAAGACCATTAAGCAGTCAAATTTCATGAAATCAAATACATGTACAGCAGTATCCGATTAAACGCATGGTACTTGGGAGGTTATGGGTTTAGGAGATACGTGCATTTATAAAGAGAAGTAAAAATTTCTAGATCTAGTTACTTCCCTTTAAATCAAAACGAGAAAAAAAAAAAACAAGTTGTTTCCCTGGATCACAAATCGACAAAGTCTAGACAAGAACATGAAGACATGTATGTCTTGTAACCTAGTGATCTATCTACTGAAGTGTATGTGAGCTGGTTTGGCTTGGCAAATGTCGCACTGCAACCATCGAACCAGCCGTTGACCAAAGGGAGGAACACACTGGGAGGGGGGGGCGAGGCGTGGTCGAGTTGAATGCTACAACTAGACATATTATTGGCTAGCAGTTTACAGTTTACCTGTAAGTGCGGTATGGGCAAAGTATATGTTGCATCATGATCATATTGCTTGTTGTGCTCTCACTCTAAGGTCTACACAAACCATCCCCGCACCATAGGCCATTGTCCACCTTTTACCCTCCAGGCCTCCTTCTTCGCACCTAGGCCTGCCCCGAATCTTTCTCAACCCAAAACATGTAAATGTAGCATTATAGTGGTGACAACAAAGGAAGATGAAAATCCCTGCTGAGTGATTCTGGCTTTTTCAGCACGTCTCAGTCAGGCTGCCTGATCCACTTTTTTTTACCGATTTCATAAATCATAGTGTGCATTTAGAAAATGTTGCGCGTGTATAGGGTATACTGATCATGTATAAAAAAATCCGCTGCAGTGATTTGAAGTTAGTTAAACCGTAGCGTACATTTAACTCACATGCGTTTAACAGGATACTATTGTATAACTTGAAACTGTGAAAAATAAAAAAAAAAGATTGCTTCAAGGGCATATGAGGGGAATACAATAAAATTCAAACTTGGATTTGATGGTTCTGTGGGTAACTGCAGAAGAATCATATACATGTAAAGTCAAACAGCTCAGAACCGAAAATGTGTTGACTTCAAGAGTTGACTTTAATCATTACAAAGATATAAAGAAATACAAAATGGGACTGCGAAACAGTTGACTTTAAACAAGAGTTTCCCTTAAAGGTGTTGACTTAAAGTGGATTCCACTGTAGTTTTTACAGCTAAAAAAACCAAAACCTGAAATCTAGCAATTTTTTAAAAGTAAAGTAGGGGCAACGTTTGATTGAAGGATATTTTACAAGCCCAATTCCACTTCAAAGGTGCTCTCAGGGCTTGGGTCCCAATGACAATGTAAGGGCTGCCACCCAGAGACTAGCGGGGATACCATGACTTAGCCTCAGCCGGTCACATTATACTGACATCGACTCAACCAGTAGGGGCCCGGACTGTGCTCGGCTGAGGCTCGAACCCAAGGCCTCTGGGCCATGGAGCGAGGCCTCTACCAACTGAGCTATCTAGGGCAAGGAATCGTTGCTTTGTCAATTATGGACTACATGTATGTAATAGTATTAATACAGATGCATGTACTTGAAATTCCCTTCAACAAAAATCTTCATGAATTTTTGGTCATTGTTTTACGCTTTGGTTCTAATTTCAATGTAAGTTGTGGTCTCTTTTCCACTTCATTAGAGAGACAATGTATAAAAACTCAAATTCATGGCAATTCTTATGCTGAAAATTATACAAGTATATCACAAAGTTTTGATATAAATGACGCATTTTTTCTGAGCTTCTTACCGTTTAAACATTCATTGTTCTAATTGCCAAAATTTTAGGAGACGTTAAATTGTGTTGGGTAATTTTAAAAGGTGTTTTCTCAAAAAGTTATAGACATTCAAATTTTAACCCATTGGAGCTGATTTGCAAGACATCATATATAAGAATAATTTTTAATCTGTATGCAAACAGCTGAGACCAAAACCTTAATTACTACAAACCAGTCTGAACATTTCAAACACCATGTTGACAAATTTTAACCTTCAATTATTCATACTGTAACTCATTGGTATATATTCTTAATATAAATAAGAAATTAGTTACATAATTATAAAATATAGTTTGAATGAAACAAGCATGTGAATTATATTTGAGTTATCTGGATTCAATTGTATTTTGAACATCCAATGATTCAGAAAGTCAAACACACAATACATGGTGAGAACAATCCAAGAGCCTACTAATTGCCTAATGAAGTTTGATTCATCTTAAGTCGAGAAATCATTTTATGTACTTGTACACTCTATTCCTTTTTTGTTTTCCGTCTTTAATTTAGGGTAATTCAAAGATGTTGAACTATTTCTGTCTGCGCTGAATCAAGTGAAAAACACTGTTAATTTATATATTGAGAACCACATGTACCTATGATTCCAAAAAACTTGATATGATTGATACAATCTTTCAAAAGAGATTATGCACTTAATGTTGTGTACTTTAAAACAATCATGATATGTAGCAATGCAAAATTGGTCCATAAAAGGAGAACTATCTGCAAGATTCCTAAATCTGAAATAATAAAAAAGGCCACTTTCATTATTATAATTTTAATTAGTAGTCTACTGTAAGTACTACCTTTGTCTCATTTGAATTGGTTTCAAGGTTTTATGTGTGAACGTAGTGTAACCATTATGCCACATACTCATTGTTCTATAACATTTCTCTTTAATTAAAAAAAAGATTTATATGTATTCCTTCTTTGAATTCTTTAAGAAAACATTGATGCCAAGAATAGCGGCAATATTAATCTGTCACGGTTGAGTCATGGGAAAATCTTTTACTGTACATTGTCCACCAAGGTTTATAAATGGCCCATGAAAACTAAGCTGAAAACAACATGAGACTCCTAGTGCTATAGAGTAACAGTATGCAAGGGCAACTCTCAACTCTCTAATTAAGCTTCTTAGTTATAAGAGCAGGAGTTGTGCTTTTAACTTTATACAGTACGAGGTTACTTGCAAGCAAGTATTGAATAGCTGGTTTATTTTTTTTCAAATTTATTTAAAATGAAACCCCAAATCTGAGGGGGGAGGGGAACCTGAAATCAGCTTAAATCTGAGAGATTTACATCCCTCTTATTAAGATCCTGTCAGCACAGCTGTGGAATTGTGCAGGATGAATTCATGCATTAAGGACGAAGAGTTGAACATGAACTGTGTTTTTTAAACAGGCTACCGTTACATTATATATGCCATATTGTCACTTTAAGAATACATGTTCTCTAATGAGCTTTGTAATAGTTATTATAAAACTGCTTCCTCATCATTTACATTTGGTGACACATGCACTTTTTTCTTAATCTTTAATATTAAGTAGAACATAATTATAAAAATACACAGTATTTTGCTCTACATGAATTAAATGTTAGGTAGTAATTCAACTGGTTTTGTGCATGACTGGAAGACTGCTTTGAGCAAGGCAATGTTTAGTCAACAGCAGATCAGTTTTAATTTACATTTGATATGAAAAGGTACATTAATTTTGCAATGCTATTTTCTTATACTTTGTGGAAAAAATTATTTGTGTGGAGTGTGTGGGAGATGGGGAGAAGAAATAAAGAAAGGACAAATTAGGTATTCTAAAGTGTGTGACATCTAAATTTTTCCACAATATCACAAAACCATTACAACTTCAATTAGTTAGACAGTCATGACCTTCTTTTCTTAATAGGTTTGCCAGCGATAAGTCATTGTGTATTCTTATCATTTTGCATGATTATCAAGTCAAAATGGCAACACATTAATTTGATCATGACTGTGTTTTTGAAGTTTCAAAAGCAAAAAGTTAATACATGATTGCACCTAACAAACTCCAGTTACTTTTTACATTCCACTAGCCACATGAAGGAAGGGGCGAGTGTAGAGGTGAGAGTGGAAACCCCAGAGGTGATACCGGCGAGTGGGGTAGACTGGCGGGATTGGGAAATGGCATGTCTGGGCCTAAAAATGGTGAACGGGGTGGACTTGCAGTGTGGTGAAGAGAAGGAATGCTACCGCCACTTGGCCCCGGTGAATCTGCACCAAAAAACTCAAACTGTCTGTGCTCTCTTGGTGTTCTTGGAATTTCAGGATAATTCAGAGCAGATGCTTCTGTGCCCTCCTCGGGACCTTGAGGTAGAAACAGGAATTGTGGGGTACTGGGTTTCAAGGCAGGAGATGAAAGAAAGGGCGTAGAGGGGTTCTGAACAGGGGAGGGAAGCAAAAAAGTACGCTGATTAGAAGAGGAAAGGTCATGGTGTGGTGTGAGTGGGGTGGTGATCTGCAGCAGGGGCAGTGACCCAGGTCTGAGAACGTTGATGGCAGGAGGGTGGCACACAGGCGACGGGGAGGCTGCAGTCTGGGAAAGGCTGCATGGCGACAGCCTCTCTTCAGGTTGTGGGGACACTTTCCTTTCACGTTGCAGATGTGGAGACAAAGGTACAGAGTCTGATTTCGATGATAATACTTGAGGCACAGGATGATCACAGGGGTAAGCAAAGTGGAGTGCAGTAGTGGGACTAGGAGATGAGACTTCCATCTGAGAAGATGTCGAGGTACTTGACTGCTTAGGCTGAAGCTCAAACGAGGAGAACGTGAAGACTTGAGGTGGTACAGGATGATGTTGTTTCGAGCTGGGCCCGGCACATGCAATGAGCGGAGCAGAGTGAGTCTGCACTGAACAGGCACGTGAGCACGGAGGAGGCCGCAGAAGCAGGGGAGTGGCCAGTTTTGCTCTTGACGGGGAGTGAGACTTCTGTCTAGACCTGAGCAGTGCCTCAAACTTCTGCAGCTGCCGAATAAAATTGATATTGGGGTCTATCACAGGCCGCTTGCTTTTCACAAACTCATAAGCAGAGTCAAGAGAGAGTCCTTGCTTGTGCATTATGTAAGCGATACAAACGGTTGCCGAGCGACTCACACCAGCCCTACAGTGAACCAACACACGACCTTGTTGGGAAGACACTGATTCTGGACACAGAATTAAAAAAATATATTATATATTACACAGGTTTGAAAGCAAGCACACAACAGAAACAAACTAAAACAATAAATAAAAGCAGCACATGTATCACATGTAAGGCCAAGAGTGAGTTAATATGATGTACTATTTTTTGCAAACGATATTAGCACGTTGAAATGTTCAATGCCCAAAGTGGTTCACAGAGTCTAAAATATTATGCCATAATATAAATTATATAAATAATGGATCTCGCGATCATAAACGGTAAAGAAGATAGGCAGATATCATATGTAGAAAGAAAAGAGCATACCACTTCCATGTATTTTACATTCTCCGTGAAATTTAAGATAAGACAGTCAACTATATCTTCCTGTCTCCGACAAAAAAAAAAAAACAACTAAACAAACAAAATAACTTTTATACAAGAATGAGGGAAACTGCACTTGGTACTCTCTAAATCATTTTTGGTATGAAAATGTCTACTTAACACTAACATGCCGGTGTTAAAATGCACCCACTTCTGAGCATGAGAAAATTTTTGATCTAAAATTACTCTCTTTTAATACACAGTTTCCTTCTTCAATTATAAAATAGCTTGACGTAGGTTGCAAAATCACAGCACACACTGACAGCAACAATCTCGATCAATGAGAGTTTGAAAGATTTTGTTTTTCTTCATGATAAAGTTTTTGACCTTAAAAAAGAAATCTCGTCGGAATGTGACTGTATTTAACTTTTAAGAGAAAAAAAAATCACACCATAGCCGAGGATCAGTAACGGAATTCTACCAATTTCCACGTCCTTGAAGCTCTGATAAACAAGCGCCCCCTCTTTTAAAAAAAAAACAAAACAACTTTTTACACCCTCTTGTATGTGGTCGCGCGTAAGTCAAAAGATTTAGCTTAAAATAGATCCATCAATAGATCTCAGGCACGTTTTCAGAATCATCAAACTAAATTTGGTGGGCAATTTATGAAAATGTTTTTACGTCAGGCCGCAAAGCGTACAATAACAGATCAATCCCAGCTCTCCTCAACCACCATTATCACCAAGAAGAAGAAGGGGGTAGGAGAGATAATTCGTCTGCTTTCGACGTTTAACTTCCGCCGGGGGATCGATTCAAAACAATTATAATTGTCATTGTTCCTGTCGCGCTCTTCTTACATTGCTAATAGTTATGGAAGGTGACATTTTCCTGGACAGAGCGGCTCGGCAATACCCGCCCTGTTTCTTCGTCTCCATGCCAGTGACTCACTCGCTCACTTCACTGTATTAATTATTATATAATTATAGGAAGTGAGACGCGGAGACTAGGCGAGATCTTCCGTATACGGTACTGGTCAATAAAATAGCTCACTGAGCGTACCAAAATATAAATACACAGATACTTCACATACATTCAAAGATCAGGTGTTACAACAATCTATTGCATTCGGCATCGTTACGCTCTTTTTGTCTGTTATGTTTGCACGATCTCAAATAGACACATACTAACCCGCCCACGAATAGTTTCTAAAATGATCACCATCAATTCTGTGTAGACGTGAGAGACCGTTAAGTGTAGCGAAGAAAACGATTATGATCAAAACTGGGAAGATTTTTACCTCAAAGTTATACCTGTTTCTCTGACTCTTTAGCGCTGATTCAACTCTAAAATATCTTTAAGAGCTGCGTTAATATCCGATCCCGTGCTTAATGTTTCTTTCTCGCAAGCCCAGTAGACGAAATTATCGAAGCAAGGGATATTCATATATGTTAAGTTAATAATACTTAAAAGTGTGGGCGATCTGATTTAAATAAAACCAATGACCAATCATTCGCTTTCTCTCTTTAACTAAGGAGAAATCTAGGCCTACTCTCTCATTCTGGGCTTGAAAATGGGATGCTAAGAACCCGAAGAGTGTGCGTGCGGTGGTAGGAATTGACAATGGCACTTAGCGAACATCGAATGTGATTTACAATTCTACATCGCTTCCTCCGTGCGGCTTGCGGCTTAAGGTGTGTTTAGCCTCGTGATCTTTAATTAAAATTATATTTTCAGGTCGAGAACTTGTAGGTATCCATACAGTTTATGACAGAAAATGCTATATTTTTTCCACAAACAAATAAGCCTACGGTAGAGTACGTAGCCCACGAATAAAGGCTTGTGAGGCAACTGCACGATACGAAGTGTTAAGAAAAACTTTTATAAAAAGCCCTTTAGCTAAAACAAATTCAGTGCCCAGGCAGTGGTTGCATGAAGTTTTCTTTGTCGTTCCAATTCACTGAAATTCTGCACCCCTTCCACTATTTTCCCCACTCTTTTTTTTAGAACGTCTCGAAGTAAAATGTACACTTGAAATTAATGCTTATTGCTAACAAAAATCGGCCAACTGAAACCCAATACATATATGTACTGTAATTTTACCTGAAGCATCGATGACGATTGTTTTCCTAGAATTATTAGTGACTGCTTAGGAAATACTGTGTGTTGGTCCATCATCTGAACGGCTCGAATATTCATTCTTAAAATGTCAACATAGCATTATGCAGGTTATTAACGGAAACCTGTAAAGGTTTTGCAATTTGTCCGGAAAAATAGCCATATTTGGCGAAATTAAGCGTTAACACAACCGTTTGGTTTTAGCTATTTTCCTAACCAGAACCGATATCATGTTTATGGCATGCGTGACGTGCGAATACAAAATGGAAAAGTGTTGAATTTATATTATTCCGATGAACGCGATATAAGATAGCAAGTGTCATCTTCACAAACACAGGACAAGCTTAAATAAAACAAAAGAATGTTTTCGAAGCTAACCTAAATTAACACTAACCATAAATTTTAGTAAATATAAATTGTTATTATTGTTCACTATTCAAAATGGATCCAATTATTACGCTCAAGGTTACAACCGCTGTACAACTGTATTTCAATAGCCTGGCTTCACACGGTGCGGTAAAGTACGCCAAGTCCACAGTTAAAAAATCAAATAAAAGTTTGCAAGAATGACAACTCCCCCACAGAAATACCCAAATTTTGCCTTTATGAACATTAAATAATTCATTAGTAAAAAAAACTTTCTCCATGTTAGTTAAAAATTTAATAAACCTATACAAACTAACAAAGCACATTCACATTTCTTCACAGCACAATATTGTAGTTATTAACTGACTTGCACCCACCGATAAAGTCAATCAGCTCAGGAAACAAGGATATTAGGTCGGCGTCCATGTTGTCTGAGACGATGACGTTCTTGTAGGTGTAGCTGGCCTGGAAGTGGTTGTCACAGCTGGAAGACACGTTCAGCAGCGCGGTGATGCCCAGCTCCTCGAGCAGAGCACGCTGGCCAGAGTGGGACACATCCCCGAGATACACGTGTGGTAAGATCTCAGACGGTTCGTTCTGTGGATCAGACAGCCAGAGAACCCCGATGGTTAAAGTCATCGAAGCAATAAAACAGAACTAGGTTGGTGGAAACTGAAAATTAATAGTAATGACACTGCATGTATGTATAAAGATTATGTTTGTGTTGGGGGGCTTTTTGGCAAGTTTAGGACACATAAGGCTCCTAAACCACTCAAACTCTCAGACTTCAAATTTTTCATAAGGAATCCGATAGATGTTGAAATCACAAACCGTTAACTAGAAATCCAGATTCCCTGTAGTTTTTTTTTGTTTTTTTTTTGTTTGAAACTTTATTGTTTTCTTATTAATATACACTCTATCGGTCTACAAATGCCATAGTTAAACTTTTTAAATCCATCAATTCAATTTTACGCCATTGTTTGTGTTCTAGGTTTCGAATAAGGTTATAGGCTTGCTGACAATGATAAACTGAAATCGAGATCTAAACCTAGATTAGTTGATTTTTTAAAAATGGGTTTGCGTGAATTGTCAAGCTTCCAGCCGTGATTCTTTTTTTTCTATACGTAAGGCAAATAATTTGAAAAGCTTAATGAAGAAAATGAATAAAATCTAGAATTTTTTTTTACAAATACGATTTCTTTGCTTGCCATTTGGCTGGTATTCATGAAATGGCATTTAAAAGCTTTAGTTAAAGGCCGACATCTAGCTAGATCTAGGCGAAGTAGAGGAAGAAAGATACAGAGGGATTGGGAGAAAAAAAAAGAGAGCGACAGAGCGAGAAAGAGAGAAAGAGAGAGAGAGAGAG
>BMAT01009880.1:117807-129785 GCA_019649035.1 Elysia marginata | reverse complement strand
GGGGGGGTAAATGAAAAACCGACCATTTAGGCATTCAGTTGGTGTGTGTGACTACTCACAAAAGAGGGTTTAACGTATCGCGGCAATGACGTCACAGCGCCTATCTGTGGAAACTGGAATGGTCATTTCCCTGCTAATTCAATTCAATTGCATAAGTATGTCGCGAAGTTATATAATTATATATTTTCTATTTCTAACACACTGCAAGTAGAAGCGCCTTTCTCGTTCGCCATGCATTGTTATCTCAAACTCCATTTCAGACTGAGTAGGGCCGACATGATGCAAAGATCTTACTTCTGCTTGCGAACAGCGGAGGAGGTGGAACCGGATCTATGTTCTTTTTGTGATTTTTTTTTCAGTTTACATGTAATTGTAAACTACACGGGGGTCGGTCTGTATAATACATGTCGATGCTGTTCATATAAATTTTGATGTGCTTGTCTGACAAAGACATTATAGTGTGTAGTATAGTAATACGTCATGATTATTTCCCTATCATCGCTGATAGGTATGCCTCACTAGAGGTAGTTCTCACATAGATATCATCTCATTGAAACGCTTCACTTACCAAAATTTTGTTTCAGACGCGTCCACCTAATTATCTACCTTTCATCTTTTCTATGACTATCAGTATATGAGACTCGAATACGACTTGTGGCAAAACGATTTCAGGCTTAGGAAAGGCAGCACCAGGGATTTATCATTAGCTTAGCACGACGGGCGGACGGGCGATTCGTGTATGACAAGTAGAAAGGCCGTGTTTCCGGTCGCTTGAAATTTAACCTGTCAACACAAACACGTGGCGAGGCCTAATGGATTAGATGCTGATTGCATTTTTTATCGCCAGGCGAGAACTGTCAGTGGCAGAAAGTGTCTGGCGCACAGAGAGCCAATGACGTCTATCATAAAAAAACAATGTAAAAGAAAATGACAGACATTATATTACATGTATATACCGGTAGTGGATTTGATTTAATGTATAAAGTGAACTGTATGTGGGTAAAAATTATCAGCCCCCTGCCCTCCGACCCACAAAATCCATGGGGTATAAAATTATAACCATTTTTTTCCCACCGATTTCTATTTCTATTTCTTCTTGTGGACTTTTCCGGTCCTTTCCTTTAAAACGATTACTTCTATTTGTGCTCACCAATCATACGTTTGTCTCTTGCGTATTGTGGCGCGTAAATTCTTGAGTTAAAAAAATTCCTGCTTTTTTTTTCATTGGTAAAACCTCGTGATGGACTGAGTACATCCATTAGCTTATAAATTAGTAGGCCTACTGTTGTATGGTGCATTAAGAAAAAGACAACCGGAAAGCCTAGATGTATAGCAGATAGGCCTACATGCGTACTTAACGCCCACACAGGCACACCTGAGCATTCAAACCCAGTGAAATTGAAAGCTTTGAAGACCTGTTTAAGACCCGGAAATGAAATTGATATCAATGTTTTGTACCAACATTATCTTTATAGAAAAAAATCATTTTATATATTATTATGCCATACGCCACATTTATGAAGTTCAAGCCCCAAAACCAGTTTTAATGTTTCTTTTCTGTCTTCAGTTCTGTAATGGGATAATCTTATCGTAAAATGTTTTGTGAATTCGTAGTTTATCATAATGTACTATAATTACAGGTTCACACGATATCTTTTTCTTTAAAGTTAAAGACAATGAGAAACGTAAAAATTTTTTTACAAGACTGGTATGTTTTTTAAACTACATGTACTTTAAATTAAAAACAACATAAAGGCTGTACAACTTTCTTCAGTAAATAACAAGACGCCCACATTTTCTACACATTTACTTATTAAACAACGGTTGCAGTTCAAGAACTACATGCATGTGCTAACTCACCTTTTATAAAGCGGATTGTGAGATTCTCGACTTGTTTGAGTAGACTAGTAATCACAGACTGAATGTTTGAGTCGCTCGGAGCTTTGGTCAAGTCTTGAGTGCTTTCATCGTATACTAAAACAGTGTGGTAGATCCCTTGCAACAGCTGGGCCCTCTTCGTTTCACATGGTACTATGTTCTCCAAAGCAATGAACCCCCCTGACCTCCGTTTTAAAATTGGAGGACAGTGGATATTAATTGCCTGAACGATGCGGGACTGGTTGAATGCTAGAAAGGATCTGCAGTCGATAACAAGACAGCGGTTGACGCTACTTGACGAGAGTACTTCAGAAACCTCTGAAACGTCGACACCACAAACGGTTTCCATGGCGACCATGAATGCTGCTGTTCCAGTGACGAAACTATAAACTACTTGATGTATGAACCGTAAATTTAAAAATGTTTCTGCTTGATGATATAGCAGTATCGGTACATGATAATCATAAAAACCGACGAAATATCCACAGCTGAGGAAAAAAAATATAGCGAGATTAGATTCTGAGTACAGGTAACCAACAAACTCATTTCTGATCATATAATGACAGCAGACTAATCTGAATCACGAGAATGAAGAAGTTCAGGCTAATCATGGACCCCATTAAAACAGACTCCATCACACATTAGGCTAATTATCTCGTCATAGCGATAAGAAGCCTTTCGATCATAAGCGGGGTTTTGTTGTTTTTGTCTGATCAGGCTTTTGGCAAACTAGATCTAGATGTGTATTAGTGCTGTCGGAAAAAAAAACAGGTTAGTTGGTTATAACTTGCTCTAATTATCAGCGCAAGCTTAATTAGAGCCTGGGAAGAGGGTTTTTGTTTTACGAGGATATTGAGCTTGGATCTCAATGATCAATCCCATACTCAGGATCCTATAGAAATTAATATTTTGCGAAGTGCAGCTAGCCTAGGAGTAGGACATACTAAAAGTTTACCAGCTTTAAACAAAAAGGCCTACAGTGGAATCCACTTAAACTGCTGTCATTCAACAACACTAACTTGCTGAAAGTCAACTCAGCAGTAGGCCTACCATTTCATATTTTTGCAATGGTTAAAATAAACTCTAGTCTTTACAAGACCAGGCCAACACATTCTCCATCCAGTAGCATTGGCTTAAATTACTCATAGACTTATACAAATTGTACAAAATCTAGACTAGATTTTAACTAGGCAGACATAATACTAGACTAGAATTTCAGACTAGGGTATCGGTAATGTGGAGATCCACATCCTAGCCTATAGATTCTAATATTTGAATGTCATACCAAATGAGGAATGATTGTTATTTGTGAACCAGCTTCAAAAGACTTTTATGGTAAGTTTGTTTTATCTACCTAAACTTTATCCTTTTTTTTTCGCGCTATACACATTTTAAGAGTCTTATCTAGATCTAGATTACGTGAACTGCATCGTGTCTATTATTGTAATAACCAAAGCTACACAGTATATAGATCTAGATCTGGTTAACGTTATCACAGGACGAAGGTCCTCCAGATAATCTACAAATAAAAGATTTTAGTCTATCTAGATATGTCAATCAATAATTAATAGTGTCAAAATTTCACTGATCCTAAATTTAGGCTTTTTATTCAATAATTCTAGATATCTAGATTTAGATCTAGAACCCTATTTAGAATCCAGACAGATCTGCCCAACTTTATGACCCTTGAAAGAAATTAGGAAGGTCGCAATTTTAAATGGCTCGATTGTAAATAAATGTAATGCCAAATAGAATCTAGATCTAGATCCAGCTGATATCGAAGTCTGGGTCTAAATCTAAACTCTATTAATTGTCAGACTTGAATAGATCTAGAATTTATAAGAGATTACATAGTTTAATCCAGAGTCATTCTCTTCCTTCAAAATAGACAGAGCTCTTGTGAATAGGAATAACATTGACACAGCACGCTGGCTAAGACAACCTGGTCGAAGCTGAAGTAAAACCTGAATGAAATCGTGAGAGAGCGGTAAGCTTACACAAAGCATGAAACCAATGAATGGATGAATGACTTGGCCTAGACTAATGCCCGCTGAGGAGCTGAGTTGGTGAATGAAATTATACTCGACTCCAAGCGAGCCTCGCTAGGCTGTGCTGATGCAAAACGCGGGGGTGGGAAATATTTTCTCTAGAATGGGCAACAGCTATTGGTTCTTTCCGGCTTGCCTGAGGGTTAGGTCACGATGTAGGGTTTCGATTGGCTGACACGTCAAGGAGTATTTAACGGTTCTCACGATACGGTTAATCGAGAGTGTTTTTTAATGTTAGGTAAATGATTATAATTATCTCTTGTGTTTTTCCATCACACGTTAATGCCCCAGTTCTGGGTTTATTTAGAACTTTTCACGACCAAAATCACGAGTCAGACAGTTATTTTCATGTGAATAGAATTATAATTTGAATAAAAGCTAAATTAAACAGACGTGCAATGATTATACAATGATTGTATAGGCCTGTGTAATCACAGAACTATTTAGAACGCACACAATATGAAAGTACAGTACCCGGTACTTATAAAATTAAAGATACTAATATACTTACCAAGTTAGTTTTCTTGTTCCTGCAGTGATTTGTAAGATAAAGAGAAATAATTTCCTCTCACAAGCTAACTGCTTCTAAAAATACGAAACTACATCCATAATTTACAGTATTGGGAAACAAATTGAAAATTTTCATAGGCCTACTGCTTTGTTAGAAACACAAAAATGTATATATAAGTTAAAATGTTTGGAAACTAACTAAATATTCACTTACTGCTCTTTTAGAAACACAAAAATGAATTTACTAATGAGTTTCATATACATGAAGAAAAACATCTTTCTATAATATCCTAAACTTACCAACAACATTAGGCCCTACGTATGATTCGACTATGCATAAAATTTAGACTAGGTATTAAAAACAAACAAACAAAAAACTCTGCAGTATTTGGTGATATCAGCTTGTTCAATTTATTGTTCAGTGCTGCTCATTTTCTATCAGAAACTCACTCGAGAAGTCTTGGTAACAAAAATCACCTTCCTATACAGTGCTCTATAGGCCTCTCTTTTGTTCGTTAAAAACAATAATAAATAAACGTCTTTTGAAATGTACCCTTAAGATTAACGTGATCTATGTGGTAAATGTGTACTTCAAAGATTGGCAAAAATGATAACACTTTATTTGAAGGTTTTTTTTTACTTTTTCGATCTATTGCAGTTATGTATGTAGCCTACAATTTACAAAATCTGCAGTGTTCGTCTTGTTCTAGTTTTGCAGTTCGAAGCTTCTTTTGAGAAAATTTAGAACCTCTGAACATATGCCTGAAATGGATTTGGAATACACAGTACGCCGTCGCTCGCGCGGCGGTGTACAGCACAGAGGGAGACTGCCATGGCGAAAAGTGCGCGGGCCTGAAAACACGCAGACAAAAACTTCTCGATTACACCCACACGGCACACGCAAAGATAAAACAGCTGGAAGTGGAAGAGGAAGTAGAGAGGTCATTCAGTGAATGACAACAGTGTGCCTTTCTATGGCCTGATTGCTTCTCGACATCATTCTCAATGAATGAAGGAGCAGGTTATGAGTGGGCCAAGGCTATAGCAAAAAACACCGTTTTTTTTTAACCCCAACTTATATTGGTTGTCCTCAGCCCTTTGACCCTGAATAGTCTTTAGAATTGTATTTATCATTTGGAAGGTTTGTAACGAAAGAGTTGAGTAAATAAGACAGCAGAGAGTCCAGAGTCGCTGGTAATAGGCATACATAATACAAACCGTGTATAAAATGAATTTTCATAACTAGTGGGGAAAAATTTATACAAACACATACCGGTTCAAATAAACGGCATAACGTTACACGAAGTCTTGCCTGTGCTTTGCATGACGTGGGCTTTGAACGAATTTTTTTTTTTTTGCTTCTTTTTAGAAATGCCTACAAAGATGCACGTGTGGGTCGCCAGCTGTATTTTTTAACATTAAGTAAAACAGAAGAGCATGTTCATAACATAATGTACAACTACAAAGTAGGCCTATTTCTTCTATGCAGAAGCGAGCGAGCTGAAAGTAAAGTAGATGAAAAGGATGGGAGCGTCAACTAATTCCCTTTTGATCTGCTTTCATTAGTTTACGCTGCTTATACAGTAATGGTACTGTAAATTAAAAGTGAACTCAATGGCTGATAAAATAAAATCTTTGTGTTCACATTGATAATTTTATTCCCTCTCCATCTCTCTTAGCATACCTCCCACCTCTAGTTGAAATCAATAATGTTATGTAAAATTTTATCTTCGAGATTAGACTTCATTACTTTAGGGGTTAAAAGGTCTAGGTTTTTTTTCTGTTTGTACATGTACATATATGTGCGTTATTAGTGGCAATCAACGGATAAAAATAATACCAAGAAAGCTAGACTTCGTTCCTTATTGAAGCAGTAGGCCTAATATAGATACGCTACTTCCTTCTAAATTTAACATAAGTATAGCAACCTTTTCACTCTTTTTACTTTTTAAAATGAGCATTTACATGATTGTAATTAAAAATAAAATATCCCTTATGATAGATCATTACTTTTATGGACGTGCCTCCTTGCCACCATTTCAGAAGCGATGAAAATCTTAGTTGGCCTGTAATAATTTTCAAACATTATTTCATGCTTTGCAGCCTTTGAATGAAGATGTGGGTGGTTCGGGGCCCCTCAAGTCAGACACAGAGCTTATGTTGAATTTGGCCGCTAGATTTTCGGAGCTGCTCTCTCTCAAGAGCTTATATTTACCAAGCCTCCTAAACAGTTTGGGAAAATTTTCTTGTTTTCGAGCTTAGCAAAGAGTGTTGGATTTGGAGGTGACTATGTACTGTAGATTGCTACCCTTCGCTCCGACAGATTAATAAAAGAAAAAAAAAGCAAGAATTTTTAACTATGATCGCAGGCTTTTCTTTTCTGCCCATCCAGGAAATCGCAACCGCAATTCACAATTCGCTCTTTAAGCCATTTCGCGATTCTCCATCATTTTTTGTAGGTTTTCTTGTTTCATAAATGACATTAAAGTGAAAATGCTTTACAGAGACTTACTCTGCTTACTCTGTAATGTATCTAAGAACAAGAATATTCCAAATGACATCGAGAAAACTTGCTTGGAAGGCCGTGTCTGATCCTGGTTGTCCCTCAATCATAGTTTTCTTTCTTTCTACCAAGTCTGCTTCCGTTTTCCGTTGTTCAACCTTTGCTAAAGTTAAGTTTGCTGAGACTAAGTAGTTTGCGTTTTGTTAATTACAAATTTACAATTTATTATGCAGCTTTGCTTGTGAAGCTGGTACTATTACAATCATGTCCTGCAATGACAGACATAATCATTGGTCAATAAGAAGGTGAAGAGAAAAACAAACTTGGTGATGATGTAAGAAATGAATTTGTTGTAGAATTTTATGTAAAGGAGAGCAATGAACATATATTTATTCAGATGACAATAGTTTGTCTATAGCAGCCTCTTTCAAAATCTTATTAGGCTTCAGATTTGGGCTGTCTTTTGTCCGATAAGCTGCCAACCAAACGGCGCCTAGCTATAATTATAACTCAAGCTTTATTGCATTTGCCGCATAGTTATCAATTTGAATATTTCGATAAGTTATGTCAAATTCTGTGAAGCATCTACTTGTACGACTGACATTATTATGTTTAGCCCATACAATCGCCACCTTCCGTCACCTAGCATGTAACCCACTTGCATGAACTCGACTGATTTAGACAAGCTTAGTAAAATCAAACTTTTAAGTACCCATACTATTTTTGTACGTGTGCACCTCGGTTCTACGTGATTCATTCATGTAGTTTATATTGTAATGTATCAACTTTGTAGTGCTAAAATTTTAAGTGAACCATCTTTTTTTCATTTTTTTGACCGTAGCTTTACGGCATTTTTCGTTGTTTTTTTTTTAATTCAGCGACGGGCACTACCTCAGCACTTGTGAAAAATACTGGTAATCAAAGGCAACAAAATTAAAAAGATTTCCTGATATTTCTAAGGATAAAATCTGACTCAGGATCACTAAGGTAAAACATTTGATCAGAGTTCTTAAAATTCTATGGGAAAAAAATCCTGAATTCAGGATTTATCCTGAGATTGAGAATGCCCATCTTTGTTACAATTCTTTAATTCTTTGCATTCTTGGCAACTTTTGGGGTTCTATTATCTGGGGTGAGAGGGGGGGGGGGGAGAAATTGCTCAGCCAAGATTTCTACTCATTCTAGCATTCGATTCCCTCTTACTCTCCATCTAGTCTCAGCCAACGGTGAGTCAACATGTCCATGTTCCGCATCCTACCCTCCGATCACAAAACTTTTCTCAATCCCATAGTGATTCACCATCTCTTCGCTTTCTGTCTGTCGCCTTGAGCTGTTGTTGTCATTGGTTTCAGCTTACAACATCTTCTTTTCCAATAATTATGATCTTCAGAATTTTTTAAAATTAAAAATGCCTATTTTCTGTATCATTATCGGGATCTATAGATATTTGCCAATCAAGGGCAAATCTTCTGTACCAGTACAGGGATCTACCGGTGTAGATATTTGCCAGTCAAAGCAGACATCATCTGTATCATTATAAATATTATTTACAGTGACCTATAGATATTTGTCAGTGAAAGTGATTATCTTCTGTATCACAACGTAGGGAGAATAATTGATATTTGCCAGTCAAAGCACCCATTTCCGCCCCCCCCCCTTTTTTCTTTAAGCCTGCCGGTCTGCATAGCCGTAGGCACCTATAGGTAATTCAACATTGGCGCAGCAACTTCAGGCACCTATAGGAACTAAAAGCAAATCAACATTGGCGCCTCAACTTCTGTGAAATGCCAGAAATGGCTGATCTACATGAACAAAGTCTAACAGAAAACTCAGGCATCAGTTACAGACATTGAAACGGCATTGTCAAATCTTGACATGTGACCACGACTGGGGGTGCATACAAGAATACATGGCCTGCTGTAGAAAGAGGAGGTGGAAACAGCTTAAAGAGGAAAGGGCACAGCAGAAAAACATCAGGCTAGGATCTGTAGAAAAGCAGTAGCTAACCCCATATCACTATTAAAAAATTAGCAAGAACCTCTACTTATACTATACTATATTTCTAACATAAACACAGACACGGAAGCAGTCACTAATCCCATATCACTATCAGAAATCAACAAGAACCTCTACTTATACTATACTATACTTCTAACATGAACATAGACACGGAAGCAGTCATTAATCCCATATCACTCTCAGAAATTAGCAAGAACCTGAACTTATTCGGTACTATACTTCTAACATGAACATAGACACGGAAGCAGTCACTAATCCCATATCGCTACCAGCAATTAGCAAGAGTTTCTACTTCTATACTATACTTCTAACATGAACATAGACACTGACACTACTGGTACTGGTGAAACTCCCATCTTTTCAATTAGGGACAACAATCTCAATGGCTCCAATCGTAGTTACAAAAAAAAAAAACCAAAAAAACAAAACAACAAAAAAAACCCCAACATTTTTTTAGCTTGCTGACTATCCCGTCAACTTTGGCATGGACATAATTGTGAATGGAACATTTGTGGGGAGCATGAATTCACACTTTTGAGGAAAAAAACATAAAGATTTATGTTCTTTCATCCCAAATTTAGAATACTGTAGAGAATGCTGCCATGCAACACCAGGTAATCACTAGCAGCAACAAAGATTTTTCAGTTTCCCTATCGACTAAGTACATGTGCAATCAAGACATGCTCAGCAGAGGGCAGCTGCAACAAGCTGGCTAAACTAATGAGTCATAAATGACCGTGAATATCATCACTGGCTTCTGGATAATTTAACCCTCAGAGCAAGTAGCCTAATCATGCTGTCGTTTGTGGCGTAGCAACCTAAACTATTTGTATCACATTCATCAATGGATCAACAACACAAACAAGAGTCAACTTTGATAACGGGTAAACACAAGTCTATACATGCACTCACCTTCTAGTTTCACAGAATCTATGGGCAAGGAATTAAAAGGAAATAATTGATTGATATTGGATGGTGCCTTCCATTTTAACTAAAGAAGTTGTACATGTGAACACTTGATTGTTTGTGAAGGAAGAAAATACATACAATCAAGTTCATATTTTTTGTTGACAGAAAAAATTTATTGACAGGTAATGTTTCCATGTCATAGGCCTAGGGTTGCATTCTAAAAAAAGATGTCAGAATACAATAAAACAAGGAGTGAATTTGTGCCTAGCTCTTTATTGTAATATTACATCTAGAAATAAGTGGAAGGAAAAGAGCATGAGTCAATTAGGGTGAAACAAAAAGAAGTTGCCAAGACCATCTTTACTTTGATCCATCTCAAATGATAAATTTACTACATGATAAACATTTTATTTTTGCTTTAATCAATTATCTTGGGGAACAAGAATGTTTGTTGTAACTGTGCTTTCTTGAAGGGCACAAAGTCCAATTTAAAAATTCTAATACGTATAAGAGTAATAATTAATAAAACCTCTTACTGATTATTTTTATAATTATACTTATGTAATTATGAATCGGCTGAATAAACTAGAATTGAATATAGTAATATGATGCTTGGTTGTGCTAATTCACAGAAGGAGAAGATTTAACTAGAAATAAACATTAGCAAACCTTGTAAAAGAGTACAACCCAAAATAAAATTTCAAAAGTTTTAAAATATAAATCAAAGCAAGAGGTATAAAAATTAAATCACCTATAAAAAGCATTTGTCCTATGTTAATACACTGTATTTGTACATTGTAAAAAAAATTGTTTTTGAAACCGACAAACAGTTGTTAAAGAATATAACATTAAAGACAAACAAAGATGCAATTCAAATCCATGTGAAATGCATAAAAATTATGTGCATTCAGTGGCATCCTCAGTCAATATCATCTACGTCCATTTTCAACCAAGATATTTTTTTTCCTAGACCCCTTCCCATTCATTTCATATTATAATAAGAACCTACACATTAGTCCAGTTCTTATACCTCCACTTTGGATGAGCAGCTGCAGATTAAAAAAAACAGTCTATACCCATATAAGTTGACGTCCTCAAATTTAAAGTCACATAAGAGGGGTGGTCTTTATTGAGTGGGTCTTAATTGAGGGTTAGAATTAGAATCATTAAAATCAAGCAGAAAATTAGCATAGCTGAACATTAACTTAGCTTGCTCTAATTCTAAAAAGGTTTTGTACAAAAAAAACTCAGGAGAGACAACTCAGCAATTTTTAAATCAATTTTTTCATTAAAGTCGATCTTCAGACTTATGTCCCCTGAACATGGACTTAACATTTTGTTCCCAGGAACAGTCTTCAAAATGAAAGGTTTTATACAAACCTGGTGCCCTTGTTGGCAAAGCCCTTTTACAGATGCCTTCCTAATTTCAAAACCTTACCTTCATTACTTTCCATGATGTGCCCTTTCATCAATTACAAAAAAATAGAGGAATTTAAGGAGAAAATAACAATGGGTTCTGGGAATCCTGTTACAAAGTTGTTGGAATGATTCAAAAAGCATACCACTTAATGAAATATCTTAAGTTTAAAAAAAAAAAGATTGAATTTCTTTTCGCTTGCTTGTTAAGAAATTGGCAGGCTGTATTTACACAAATTATCCTGAACCAAATTTTGATGATTTTATTTATGTTATAAAATAGTGATAATTTTAAGTACCACCCACTCACAAAGAGTTAAGGAGCATTGAATGTATAATATCATAATCTAAAAGTAACCATAGTAATGCATTGTACATAAAAGCATCCTAAAGCTAGATCCAGTAATTATAGTCATTTTCATGAGTGAGGTGAGAACTTAAGTACACATGTCACACTAAGGTAATAAGGCCTGTCAATTCAGCAGACATTGGGTCATAGCAATAGGCCGCACACAGATCTATAGAATAGATCTGAATTTTTAAATGCCGTGGGGTATCGACATAAATACAGGAAGGGTTAAAAACATTGTTGCAAGTCATGTATCTCAAAATCTGACTTGTGTCTGAGTTATCCTTGTTGGTTGACATAACACACATCAAAAATTATTTTCTCTATTATTAGTCCAGAATGTAAC
>BMAT01009880.1:101355-117783 GCA_019649035.1 Elysia marginata | reverse complement strand
CCCAACACTAGATAAAATTAGAGCAAAAATGAATGGGGCAAAAATGTTACTTATCTGTATACTGCAAAGGCAGAAATACAAATTATCAATTAGAGGTCAGAATTATCTCAAAGATTTTTTTCTCCCACTCCACAGCCTGAAAAAAAAATTGTGAAAAAAAAACGAGAGCAGTTTCTCCCTTTGCAGTATTCCAGAAAAGATAGTTATAAAAAATGCAATTAATTTGTCACAGGCCTATACAGGTACATGAAATTACAACAAAAAAGACACAAAAAGCACTGAATACTAAGAATTAACAAAACTTTTTTCAACCCTTGTGGCAAAAAAATAAATTAAGTTAACTGAAAATCCACCTTCACAACTTTGACTTAAGCAGAGTTGGCTTCATTTGAATAAACAGAATTGAATAATTTAGTTAAGGTCAAATAAAGTGCATTCATGATCACAAAAAAATAAATTAATATGATAAAAAATTGTATTCACTGTAATATTTACCAAGCATTTGGAAAACACAAAGAAAAAGAAAAAAAATGCAAAAAAAAAGATTAAGCTTCATTTGATAAAGTTAAAACAAGAGAAATGTCACTGTTCATTCAAGTTATGCGTAATAAATATGACTCTCATCAAGTAAAGTCTTCTAACAAAGACCATGACAGTTTAACAAAAGGTTAAAGTAATTAATAATACTTATTTATAAACACACTTGTATTTTTACTTACGATTTTACATTTTTCTTTAGAGTCTAACTATTTTTTGACAATTTTTCATAGCAAGAGAGTTTATAACAAATATCAGGAGTGCAGTTTCTCACTAAAATTTTAGTATTTCAATGGCGCATTTAAGATACAGGCTTTTAGGTGACCCCAAGACAACTCTTGGGATAATAATACACCTTTATACGAGTAAGCTTTGACCCTAGCACTGCCGGCCAATTGGCATTTGCAAAGGCATAAGTTACAAAACTTAACATGTAAGTTTGTGATAGAAGAGGTTTCACTTTGTTATTGGCACTCTTCTTGAATGAAAACAATGGTTTTCAAACAATAAATAATATTTTCAGCAAGGAATAAAAAAGTCAAAACAAATGACAACTTTTATTTCCTGTTACACAGACAGTTTTTACAATTGAAACACCTGGGCCGAGTTGTAATATTTTTGACATTTTCAAAGGCAATGAAATAGGATTTGGTGATGATTTTGAAGTGGCTAATCAAGAAAACAATGTGAAGGTAGTGATAGTAAAGACGATGATGGATGTGAGTAAAGGAGCACTAGAGGCAGGTTGAAATTGGCTGAAAATCAAGACAATCGTTTGTGGAGATGCTACTTCAGCCACCGATAACTCAGAATGTTTTTTCAATCTATCTCCATACGAGATTTCCTAAAATCCTCTAAATAAGTTTCTTTGCTCTTTTCTGATTATTTTCAATACATATAGATTGTCTCCTGAACAGAGGGCACCAACTACAATTTCCGTACTCAAGAATAGGTCTCATAAGGATTTGTATAGATAAAGAAGGATAAAGCTATCGAAACAGACAAATATTCTAGAAATGATACCCATTAATCTGTTTGCTTTATTTATGCAACCATCAATGTGTAAATCAAATATAAGTTGTTGATCAAAGAAAACATTGAGAACCCTCTCATGATCTGTCGCCTCCAAAGACCGTGTTTCCAAGTGGTCCACATAATACAAGTGAGAAGGATTATTATTACTATATGTATATCTTTACACTTTGAAATATTAAAGTGTAGTAGCCAAGCTGCACACCAATTAAATAAAGCAGTGACATCCTTTTGTATAATACGAGAATCAATAATAGCTTGTACATTTTAGTGTCATCAGCAAAAAGTTTACACCTAGAGCTTACAACATTGGGTAGATTGATACCGCACAAGAGAGATGAGATACTTCATAACAGAGAGGTAATAATATCAATCAGACACCTCTTCACATAAATCACAGACAAGTTCTTTTTATAAAAAAAAAAAGGAGACTACAGTCAAAAACACTTTCCATGTCTCTCAAAGTAGTTGAAGTCTAAGAGGAAGCTTGATCCCAATATCATCACTTTCTCCTCTTTTGTGAGACTTTCCGAAACTGCATATGAATACAAAAAAAAGATACGATATGTTAATAAGAAAAAAAAAAAAAAAGAAGTTGAAAACAGAGAAAGAAAAAAAATTGGGTCATTCTATTGCTGTATAAAGCCTCAAACAGGTGAACAATAAACAATCTGATTGTATAAATTTCAATGAAAAGAAGACCAATTTGCTTTTTTTATGTAAAGTGGAATCCTGATTAAAGCCAGCACCTTGAGGCTGCAAAAATGTACTGACTTTAACCATTACAAAAATATAAAGAAATACAATATGGGACGGCAAAACAGAGTTGACATTAAGCAAGAGTTTCCCTTAAAGGTGTTGACTTTAAGTGGATTTCATTGTACAAAGTTTAATTTTGTTGTAAATGGGACATGCTCTTCACATGTTAACGTACTTACAAGAAGCATATTTTGTTATGACTCAATCATTCATGCTTGCCCCAATCTACAGTACAAGGGACAGGTTTCATGACAAATCACATTTCATCCATTTTTAAAATACAGTTGAAATTTATGTGAAAACAGCTTATTTGCATTCTCATTCAGTTGAAGATGTTAGTTATTTTATAACATATGATCATAGTGCAGGTGTAACAGACAGTACCCTGTGATTAAAGTACTAACATAGAGAAGAAAAAAATCCAGTTTTTACCCTTTATCTCAGCTTTGTAAATGGATAACTGTGATTTTTGTTTTGTAGCAAAACCCTTAGAGAAATTAGCAGATCTACAATAGTATACTTACACTTGATGTTAAAGTTATTAGAACCTCCAATAAAAGTTTTTAAAGAGCAGCCTCCCCAAGGTTTACAAATAACTGCAACTTCTGTACCTTCAGTATTTTGAACCTGAAAAAAAAGGGTAAAAATTCTGTACTTATCAATTTTTTTGTGTGTAAATTTAAGCCTTAAATACACTGGGTAATTTGGATTAGTGGTGATAACATGTTAACAGCCAATATAACTTCATTGAATTCAAGTATTGAAAACCCAGTAAACCTTTATCAAGATTATGTAATACAGTAGTAAAATTTAAAGCTCAAAACAATCCCACAAAATAGGTCATTTCACTTGAAAATTCAGTTTGAATCAACATTTTTCTTTCATCAAAGTATGAAAATGTGACTACAAATTGTCACATTTATTTCAAATTTATGACATACTTTAACATGTAGAGCCGTCAAATAATTGAGAAACCTGCTGAAAATAAGAAATTTAAGAAGACAACTGATAAACGTGCTGTTCAAATGTCCACTTTAAAATCTGTAAATGCAATTTTCCTAAATTTTTTAACAAGAGCTCACCAATCCATTCTTTTTAAATAAAAAAAGAATTTAGAACCAATTGATAACAAAACATTTTTTGCATTGCCTTCAGGGGCTTTGAAACAGATTTTCAGCAATTTCAATGAGTTGGCCCACAAAAACCAGGTCAAAGTCCTCAGGGACAAAACTGGGATATAGGCCTAGCTTAAAGGCAATTTGGATGTCTCCTTTCAGTTTTTACGTTTTAACCCTGATGAAATAACCCACATACGGGCATCTTTGATGAAAATTAAGATCTTTAAATGTTGAAACTTACACAGTCCTCTTTCTCTACTAATTTATTGGTTTTCTACTTTGCAATGTTTATGTAGATCTAGTTGATATATTTTGATAAAGCAAAGTGCACTTTGCTCAGAAAGGAGACAGAAATCTAAAAAATATCAGATAGGAGATTTGAAAGGCTTTTTCTGGGCCACCGCAGATATAGATGAGATCTTTAAGTTCTGCAAATCACCCTATATTGTGAGAATACTGCTCTTCACAAAGATTCAGACTCGAAGTTCGTGGCACATTGGTCAAAAAAAGAAAACAAAATCTAAAGGAAATAGCAAAGCTATTCCCTCATATCTGAATTCCTACTTTACACTTTTTAATGTAAAGTTTGTGTTGGTGAAAAGCAATTGCTTGTTTTACCTACGCATAAATGTTACTTTAAAATCTTGATGTCTTGACAAGAAATATTTAGAAAGTGTTCTTATTGATTCCTCTAACAAAACACTCACTAGACGTGAAAAAATAAATAAATTTGCAAAATGTACTACTGTTTAGAGTTTTCAGAAATAAAGCCTTTTTCATCAAAATACATGAGAATAACCAAGAAAGAAATGGCAGAATATTGGAAATACTATGATATACATTTTCAAAACAATACATTTTAGTGAGAGCAGCATTAAAAAAATAAACAATGAACAACTTTTAAAAGGAAATTAATCCTAACTTCTAAAAAATGTTTATATGAGTTACAAGTGGGATGCAATAAGAATCCATGCCAGTCTTTCTTTCCATCTGTATGGTTATGAATTCAATCAAAAGAGGTTGTGAAAAGAATTTTTGTAAAAACTTCACGATGCCTATTTTTATCGCCATATTCTCACTGATGTTGCATTATCGTTAAAAACTGGTGTTTACAACTTACTGAAAACTTGATGGTGTTGCACATCCGAAAATGACCACATTCCCCTTTTACTATAAATTTTGTATGCCCCTCAGGTTCTGTAAGTTCATATTCAGGAATGCAACATGACCACCTAGAAGACAAAGGAAAAGAAATCATATTATAGGAATAAAACCAAAAAACAATCATCTGGCATAATCAAGAAAAAACAACCAATTTTTTTTTTCAACTATGTCAGCCTATCTAATACAATAAAATTAACAGGAAATGCACCATTATATTAACTTTGAGAAGGAGAAATTAAAGACTGATGAAAAGTTAGAACAGTAATGGGGCATGACCTTTTTTTTTGGGGGGGGGGGGGAGGTTTACTATTTAAAAAAGAGACTAAATGCGCATAACCCCATAAAAATTAGAAATAAGATTCTAAAAAAAAAAGAAAAGCAAAAAGAAAGTTTTATCTACTCATAACCACTCCTTATAAATTGAGTGTTAAAGTTGCACCTAGATTTTCGAAAACCATTTGTAATTTTGGAACTTTTATTCTTCTTTTACCTATAAAAATTAATAAAAGTTCAATATCTTTCCAAAAAACTATGATAACTTCAGAAAGTTTTTGACAGTTGAAAGCTCTGTAAACTGTAATGACCAAAATATGAATGTTTTGGAATGTAGCAACTGAAACATCTAACTGTTTATACTGATCACAAGACAAATGTATAGAAAAAATTATAGCAACTTTTCCATCTTCCACAGCACTGTTTTAGGGTAATTGGTTAAACTAGGGCTGTTCACTATCATATAAAAAGTTATCAGTTTGGCATCACAAGCAAGCAAAATTCTATTTGCTTTCCAAATGCCCACTGAGCACCAAATTGGTAGCTACACCTTCCAAGTTTGCAAAAGTAAAGACGGCAAAGAAAGCAATGGCAATCTGCCTCCTAATGTCACATGTCATTTAAATGAGAAATCTTTACCCTTGTTCTCTGTCGCTTGAATAAGTTTGGTTCAGTCCAGAAATTTTGAACCCAATGGGTACTAAGTTTAAAAAAAAAATTATTTGTATTTTTTAATTGCCTAATCGAAAAAACATCTGACTCATATTTTACAATTGGCAAAACATGTTGTAACATAAACCTAGGTCGAATTAAACAAGTATTAAGATACAGGGTGGAGTTGTCCGGACTTGACTGAATCAGATTTATTTTACAACTTCTTGTTTCGATAGTTCGGTTACAATTTTATGAATTTACAGACATACAGTTGAGTCCAGGTGACTCGGACCTGGTTAATTTGGATATTTTTTAAATTTCAACTGAATATAGATTACCAATTTTATTTTAAGACCATAGGAATTGACATGTAGCAGCTTTTGATACCATTGACAGGAATGCTTTACGTGAGGTTTTCAAACAATTATAAATGAAGACAAACTCAAAATAATTTGTTTCCTCCTCAGCAACACAGTGATAAACACTAAACTGAATGAAGCCATGGAAGAAAAAGCATTTACAAGTCATACATGTATAGGTCATGTCTTGTTTCTAATATACTTATAAATGTACTAAGAGAATTGTGAATCTAAATTCTTGTGTCAACAAAGAAAAACTTCTACGAATAGAAAATGTAGATGCCTACAATTTGGATTTTGTTTAATGGACTAAGTAGAGGAAGTACAAAAAATCCCTGAAAGGAAAGACTCTTTGTCAGGGCCGACTGTTTGTCAATGTTGACAAGACAGACTTCGTAAAAGACTGAAAAGAAACTAAAAAAAAGTTGGATATCTCATTGGATATAAAGCAGACATTGAAACAAGAAAGCAGCTTTTCAAAGTTGTCATGCTAAAGCTTAAAAACGTCTGGAATAGGTCAGGTAGGTAAATTCATGTATTCTATTGAGTTGAATTTCGGATAATTCAAAGTACACATTGTTCCCTTGAAGTTCAGAGTATCTGGACAGCACTTTAGATCTATCATGATCAGCCTCAATACTAAAAAACCAGAACATACCTATTTCAAGTATTGCAAAAGATACAGAATTATAAGAGAAAATCCCAGGACCTTTTAAGTTGTGCCAATAAAGTGAAACTCAGGAATATAGACAACTCTTATTTTATCAACAACTCTCATTATAGCAGGTGTTCTCGTGGTTGCAAAAGGTTCAAAGAGGATTTTATTGAAAGGGGAGTAAATGTCTTGCAACCAGTCCAAATGAGTCTCAAGTCGAAATTGGAAGGTAGACAGATACTGATATCACTGAAAAGTTTATTTTCTCTACTTTTAAATAGAACAAACAGAAAAGCTCTATCATGCTTCTGTGTGAAGTAATAGCCGTTTGAAGTTGGCAGTTTTAGGACTTGTGAAATTTCAGAAAGGGGAGAAAACAGCATTATAAGTTTAGACAACTACAAAGGTATTGAGGCCTCAGCAATCATACCAATTAAAATTAAACACCTAAACAATGAAATTTGAACATCCATCAGGTGTCAAAACTGTTTAGAAATGGTTTTTGTGTCAATATCTAAAATATAAAAAATTGACTTCTGAACACCCACTAAACTTTAAAAGCCTATATCTCCAAACTAAGCCTTCCGACTTACGACTCATTTGGACAGAATGCAAGACAAATAGCATTGGTAGCGCAGTATGGACCAGCAAGGGACAGCCAGTTGATGGGTAAAATCTGACCCCTATGGAAATCTAGGACCATTAAACATGCAGAGAAAGTGGATAGGGGAAAAAGGGTGCTTATAACATAAGCATATCAGCATGTAAGCAGGCCTGAGAATGTTGAGTGACGTGCGGTTTTTGTAATTTTGTGTGTCTTTTTATCTCATGTTAACATTACTCTGTTCTTGTTGTTACCAAGGTTACTGATCTGAGCTCTTGTGATTTCCAAACCGAACTATAGGGCACAAAAAAAACAGAAAAACGGTGATTTTCAAAGCTTTCCTTATATCAGTTGCTGTCATTACTCCCATTGTCATTAATTATCGGTACTATTACACCTGTCTCCTTTATCATTATTATCAGTATTTGAATTATTATTTTCATCATTATTGCTATAACATTATATTAATGTTACCAGTCCTATTATCTATTAACATCAAATACATCAAAAAGAAATTTTTTTTTAAAGTCAATAATTATTAAAATGTACGTCTGAGGTAACAAAATAGAGAAAATTTGGCAGCAAAACAAAAAAAACAAAATATCAAACAGGAGTCAGAAATCATAATACTTTACATACTTCTCTTTCATGGCAGCTAGTGTTTCTTTTGGAGGTATGATGATGTTCATCTCTTGTAAACAACAACAGGTATAGAAACATCTGGATGAACAACGTGCTGGTCTTTGGAGATAAAGTAACCGATTGTCATCATTGTCAGTTGTTATAAGAGTGAATTCTCTCAAGGATCCGTAGCACTGCCTTGCATAGCATCTTGTGGCTGAATAAACATAAGAGTTTAATCAAATTTTAAGCATAGTGTGAGTGTCATGTTAAAATATTTTAAAACTTCCGGGAGAAAAGAGGTAGTTTATGGGCACAAAAAGAAATTGACAACAAATTTACATCAACTTGCCATAAGTTTAGGGTGTGCACACATTGGCTTTTTAGGACTGCCATAGTACATTTAGACTACAGTTTAACGCTGGTACGTCTGTACTTTCCATCATTATAATACAAGGCAATTACATAAATGATAATTATATTATGTGCATGTCAAATTCAAAACCAGATTAAAAAACTATTATTGCATTCATTTTGTTTGAAGGTATGCTTAAATATTTCTTGGCCTTAGCTCAAACGCTGCCTTTGTTTGAATAGTATTTATCGTATACTTGCAAAAAAATATATTAATCAAATTAAAAGCGTGCATGCACATTAACAAGAAGAATATTAAATGCTGGATTTGAGTTTTCTAAAAAATGTTATTCAGTCTGCCAAATTAAGATTTATGATAGTTTCAAAACTATTATTGTACAACATACAGCACATAGGTGTGCTTTGCTATGATCATCAGTTAACTTAACAGCAAAACCACATCTATTCTTTCTCTCTCTATTAAATTTATCTATAGTATGAATTGTGTTTTGTGAAAACACACCCATACAAACCTTCATATGTGTACACAATCTGATCATCTTGTTGATTGTATATGCTGTATCTGTTGCTCCGCTCCCAACACAGACACACTAGCAGAGTAAACAAATATCAAACTTGTAAATTAATGAGCATCCAGAAAAAAAAAAGTTTTCAATGTTAGCTCAATAAAAAAAGACCTTTCAGATTAAGCAAAAAAGAAAAAAAAACACTTAAAATAAACACTGTTTTAAACTGATGATCAAAACAGGTATCTGCATACTGCACAACTCAATCCAAATTGATTTAGTTTTTACAAGGTTGGGTTATCAATGCACCAAATGCCGGCAAAATAATTTACTGCTTAGTTTTTACCCTCAATTAATAGTAATTGTTTCTATAAACATATCCAACATAATCAGATTTTTTTTGTGACAGCTTTATTTATATATTTTTAAAAAAATATTTTAGGAGCTACAGCTAAATGGATGAGATGCTGAAATAATGTAAAATCTTTTAACAAACGAAATATATCTCATTCCAGAAATTCTAATCTGCATTTCTCACAAAAATTGTCAATCATGCTGAATCTACCTAACCACTAGACCGCGCTGTCTGCTCATGTTGTATGTAATGCTGCTAAACTGGTCCCATGCGCTGTGTGCATGCGATGTAAGTGCTTGTAAACCCAGATTCGTTTCATCTACTGTAAAACTAATCCCTGCTCTTAGAGGAAAAAAAGCGGTATCTTTTAAAAGATTAGAGTTCTCTGAAACTAAAAATAGCCCATGACAACATTGATGAATTTGCAAGGGGAGTAACTGACAAGGGAGTTTGCAGCACACAGGCTCACACACACACAATCCCACTGCTTAGTTTGCACAGGTGTTAAGTATAGTTTTGGTCTGGACCTCGCACACTGTTACCGGTGCATGTCTTTAGCTTTTGCCATTTTCAACATCAATAATGCCTTAACCAAAAAGAGGAGCTAGTTTAAGGTATCAATCTCTTTTATTTACAGAAACAGAGCTAGTTTAGTCACACTGCCCGTACACCTATCCACCTTCCAAAATTTTTTTAGCACATAGCAAGAAACTTAATGTAGCAGTGAAGGGGTTCAGCGACTTTGACTCAAGCAGATATGGCTGTACCTGGTACTCACCTTCAACCACATCAAGGTGCTGACTCACTCTGATTTCACTTAAAGGCTCCAGGATGGTGGCAAGGCTTGTGACATGATCATTTGCTACCCATGTGGCATCAGCACCAACATCACTTTCACTTTGATTATCACCGCCTGGTACTCCATGCATTCCTCTTATTTGAGATTCATGGCTAATAACCTCTGATGTCGAAATCTTTTCAAACTTTGCAGGGGAAGCTTCCATATTTGATAATAATTGTATCAATGTTCTGAATTCATGGGGTTGTTCTCTTTGTCCGTGAAGTAGGTGTCAAAACAAATATTCCACTAAACAGCGGTAAGACCCCCTGTCATGGAAAAAAATTAATGAATTTTTTTATATCAATTGCAAAAAGTAATATGTTTTGTAAACATTCCAAATGAGTCTTATTACCTTAAGTCGAAATGGGAAGGTAGTCAGATATTGGTATTACAGAAAAGCTAATTCTCTCTTCTTTATAATACAACAAACAGAAAAGCTCTATCATGCTTCTGTTTAAAGCTATAGCCATTGGAAGTCGGCAGGGTTAGGACTTTTAAAATTTAGAAAGGGGAGAAAACAGCACTTAAAGTTTAGACTTTATATAAAGGTATTGAGGCCTTAGCAATCATACCGATTAAAACTAAACCCCTAAAAAAATGAAAATCGAGCATCAATTAGGTGTGAAACTTTTTAGAAATAGTTTTGGCATCTAAAATCATAAAAAAAATTTGACTTCTGAACACCCACTAAACTTTAAAAGTCTATATCCAAATGATACATATCAACTTACGACTCATTTGGACAGAATGCGAGACAGAGTATACGAGCTGGTATTAGAAACCTTGCTTTCAATGCCACCTTCAATCATTAATGCCACAAAAGTTGCCTTTTTTATTCTCTCCATTTAGTCTTGAAAATGGCTTTGTTTGTACTAGACCTTACTACTTCTTTTCCATCCCCTTTTAGGTCTACCGTCTAGGTCTTGTTTATTCATTTTTTATGAATGCATCTGAAAACAAATTTTCTGTGAAAAGGATGAAAAAGCATAGTTATCATTAATTTTTATTATATTATTACTATTATTTTAATGACTTTGTTGTTCACTCATCCTGCAAAAAGTTTCAGAAAGCTACTGAATTAGTGTAAGTGGTCTCATCTGCATATTTCGAACAAGGATATTTAAAGTTTTTTTTTTAATTGAACTAAAATATAATTTAAGAATGCCGATTTTAAACCTCTGTGTAACAATGTATAATATTGTATTGGGTAAAGTATACAGCTGCATGTATCAGTCCAATTTTAAATAATAAAAAGTTTAACTTTGTTTCATTAGGATTTTCAGAATTATCCAGAAATGTAATGATGAAATCGTTAACTTTACTTAATGATAAAGAATCTCAAAATATGCAAATATTCTAAAATATTCAGGTTCAAATGACAGAGACTTGACTAATTTTCTCGACTTGCTGTTGTCGATGAATATTAATTTGAATTCTTTGAGTTCGACTTTTTCTCATGCTGGGATGTATCACTTGAAACAAATCAATTTTACATCCAACAAGGCAGAGAAGAAAAAAAGATAGAGAGACGAGTCTGAGACACTGACTGAGCAAGAGAAAGAGAGCAATGTTTGCAACTCAATCATAAGCCAGAGGTATCCTTTATAGCTGAAAAAAAAAACTAGAGTAGTATTAGTACTAGAAAACTGGCTTAAGAGATAAAGCCACTAAACAAATGCACGCATTTTCAAACCATTCATCCATATCACAAAACAAAGCATGTACAAGCCTCATCTGACAATTAACAGGTCAACAACAGCACCAAATGGCAAAACCAAACTTATAAGGCTTTCAGAACTCTGAAAAATACAGAGGTAACCCAATAATTCAAATCTCATTGGAATGAAGAAAAACTTTTATGAGAATTCAAATTATACTCAATGGACCAGGTTTATATTTACAAAACCACTTCTCAGTTCTATAGATAGCATCCTCAGGCTCAGCCTTTGGCTTCTAAAGGTAAAGTGGCACCCCTCGGACTCGGTGGAAATCCTTCCCGATGAACTAGATTCTAGATCTAAATACGACTTAGAATTAGATGAGGTAGATCAAGAGTCTAGTTACAACTTTGCCTAAATTACCTTTTCTGGCCAGGGTCCTCATCAAATAGATTTATGTTGTAAGATAAGGCATACCAGAGGATCTAGATATTGGCATCAGTCAGACAGTCACCGATAGCTTGTAAACACTCGTCAAGTGTCAGCTTCGCCCTACCTTCACTTTCGTTTTCTCCATGCGATGGCAGCAAGAATGGGAGCTGGTTCTTTAAAGCTTTTCACGTCTCCTAAGCTGCTAACTACCTGATATTAGTAAAATAAGCGTCGGATTATTGATCGAGCTCATTACCCTTATATCAAGGCAGCCTGCTACTTGAGATTTCAGCTGTTCTTGGTTCATTCTCTCTGTCTCATATTCTTTTTTTCATAAATCCTAAAATTTTGCGGTGTGGCCTTCCTTATATAAACCCAATTCTCACAACCAACGCGATCTATAGTGGGGGGCAAGTATTCAAATCTGAAATAAACTTCTGTAAGAAGCCTAGTTACATTGGCATATCCTATGAGTATAAAATTTGAAGTGAGTTAGAACAATTGCAAACAGAAATTTATTCAGTATGTTAAAGGCCGGCCCTGAACGCATTAAAAATTTTAGTGTTTTCCAGTCAGCACTTGTCCTAACTCGTTATAAAACACCTAATAAGATAGATCAGTTTTCCAGCTCTTTGAGAACTTGTTGACAGTTGGATAGTATGGCCCCTACTGCAGGTTGCATTGCTCACAACCAACAAACGTAAACCTACCCTTATACTAGCCTACATTCTTTTTCGTGTCTGCCTTTTTTATACAGGCCTATGTCTAAAATAGAAACAGAAAATATAAAACTCCTTCACGAGCAAAACTGGGCCCGGTTGATAAACCGCAAACAATACAGAAACACAACTGCACAGCGATTGTCCCCTAGAAAAAGGAAGAGAACTGCATGATACTGTGATAGCTGCACCGGCCCCGCGCACATACGAGAAAACAGATTTTGATTGTGACATTTGATTGGCACTTTATGAGTATTAGTATTTTGGTTTTCGTAATAATAATAATAGTAGTAATAATAGGCCTGATAATAATAATAATAGCAATAATAATAGTAACAATATAATTTTTAAATTAAACGTGAGATTGTTTATTAAATTTAAATTATAATTGCGTTTAAACATAATTAATTATCGTTCCACTTCTCCCTTATACATGTGTGTCCCATGTTTTCCCTCGCCTGTCCCCTTTCTCCCCAAAAGTATTATAAATGAGTTCTGAAAAATGTTGGATTTAAGAAGCTATTAGAGTACACTTTTAAGAGTCATAACTTAGATAAATTCTCCATTTTGATGTGAGGCAAGTTTTATATCAATACAACCCTAGGATACAAATTAATATTATTGCAGTTTTTCAATGGCATTAGGTTTCTTATGGGATAGCGCCACAACATTATTTTTTATTAAAAATGTCAGCTTACAGTAAATTTTAAAGTGAGCTATATGAAACTTGCAGCCAATCTATAAGGTGATTGAAATAAATGTAATACACAGAAACAATGATCCACGCCTTCAGAACCTGGAATGAAATCCAACGCTCTGGAAAAACCTTTTGATTCAGCACAAAGATTGGATAACCCCGAGAACTTTGGGGTTTGTGGAAGAACGAATAAAGAGTGCGCAACAGCAGCAGCAGCAATAGGAACAGCAACAACAACAACAACAAAAGATTTCGACAGTATAGAACGTAACAATTTATGGAAACTTCTGGTACATTCTGGAAATCTTGAAAAATTTGTCAAGATCGTCGAACCCAAACGCTGATTTGACTGTCGAGCAGGATGATATATATATACGCGGGTCGTTGAGAAACTAATATGAAAACTTTCATACTGAATCAATTGACACTTTTAATCTAATAGACGTCGCGCGCACAGTCACACTAAATTTATACACTATGTAAACCACTTCCGGGAAGTTATGCCCTATCATGGAATGTCTCATGTTGATGCTTTAACACGATGGCTGCCCTCATTGGGAATTGGTCAAAGATAGAGGTCAGAAGATTCTTTAGGCCAATGAAAACCGAAACATAAGAAAAAAAAATTATTTGCCACGACTGTTTCAAAAAAGCAGGACTCGTATATCATAGTTGTAGTTTGCCTAGAAGTCCCCTTTACCTATGATGAAAACATTGATATCGTTGATGATCTGGATAAGATGAATAGGCGCGTTAAATTCAGGGAAATTGCTACTATCCTGGAAATTCTACCAAGCACTGCAAATGTCCTGGCCTCTTGCATCACAAAGCGTCCATAAGTTTATCTAGAGTTGTACAAAGATTATCTGCACTGATACTCTGCTCACGAGGTAGGCCTATAAATTTAACAAGACGAACTCCTGTTGAATTCCAAAATACGGAGACTTTCGTCGAATGGTAGATTTATACGTATTCACCGTATAGAATCCTGTTCTAACTCAGGGGATAAATAGTACACACATCTCATCTCCAGTCACCCAATGATTGAGGCAACTATGTTCATGTCTCTTAAGGTCTCGCACGGTCCTATGACAAGAGCCAGAGATTTTTTTCTATGTCGTCACAAATTTAACCACAAGCCTGGCAGACAGCACGAACAAACCCGCCCTTGTAAATTGTGAGGAAAAAGTCTGATTAAACTTAATAAGCAGTGATACCGGTATACTATATGGTGCCTTTTGGAAGCTTAGAAAGTTCGGCAGTCTGCGGAAAAGAATGGAGAAAAAATTGTTGACAGTTTATCGACAAGATTTTGTCAGCGCCAGGAACAAAACAAGCAAGCTAATTTACTAATACCAACAGCCAAGCAAAATCATTTACCTGAAGAACATAATGAGTGTCAGTAAGAAAAACCCCATATAACTGTTTCGACCAGCTGACGGTTAATAAGTATATTAAAAACAGTTCTCAAACTTCTAAAAACGAAACTCAACTCTTTCAGATCTAAAACAGAAAATGAAGTGAAGAAAATTATCAAGTGTATGCCTAATAATATTAGATATGTTTAGCTTGATACCAGGGTGGTCATCTGTTATGCGGGTCTCCTGCACCCCGCTCTTAGTTACGTACTTAAACAATATTGTATTTTAGAGTTTCTGGAGAAAAAGGCTGAGAAAACTGTAGTACGGTTTCTTTTTTGTTGAAAAAAAAGCTGGTCTTGATAAATGAATTTGAAAATCATATCTTGCATTTTCTTTTAAAAAGAATCATTGAAAAAAATAGTACAAGCCAGATTTAGATGATACACGAAAAAGAATAACCAGTGCTCTAAGTTTCCGTCAGCTCACAAGTCTAACCATAGTAAAGAAACAGCTTCAACCTGCTTTATGGTAACGCTCTGAACTGGTTATGTTACTATATGAGCGAGGGTTCAGTCGTTGAATTTATTCTATTTAATATGCACACAGTATCTTTGGTTAAAATAATTATTAAGTTCATTTACGGTTTGTATTTATACCTGCTGATAATACCTAGGTTTATCTACCAGCTGATGGAGATTACACAGCTCCCTATAAAGTAGAACAGTGGTCGAGTGAAATTAAAGAGCAGATGACACGGCACAAGTTTAGGTTGAATGGAAAAAATGAAGTCTTAATTGTTTTTTTTCCTAAAGATTAAAAAATTGTTTTAAATCATTTGAATTTTGCTGGAGAAAGAATAAAAAAAACAATGTGCTTTAAGGATTCTGTTACAAATGTAGGCTTGGATTTTTATTTTGACTCTCTTCTGTCTTTGGAACAATATATCACAGAAGTAAATAATACTGAATACAACTCTCTACCAAGGGCGTCGGCTGACCAGTTTGATTGGGGAGGCTGGTCCTTTTAGATATTTCGGTGGTCAAAAAAATTACATAAATGTTTCTTGCGGCTGATTAAAAAAACTAAGGATGGTTAAACTCCAATGATACGACCCATGCGTACATGTATTATGCTTATTAGCAATTTAACCACTTCGTGACATATAACATACTCACTGTGAGCCACGAAAAACGATCGTACCAATAATTCTGAAATGATCTATTTTGTTTTCCATCTTTTACACACAACACAGTCTTTGGGCTGGTGTGGACCAAGTCTTTTCATGGCAAGCTTCTCCTCTCTATCTAAACTATTGAATTTAATGCTGAGCAGATAGTCAGCATGATCCATGTCCAACAAAAGAATATCAGCAGACAATCAATCGCGATAAGTAAAATAATCTAGATCTAGATCTACACTGGGGTAGATTAAGTTCATTACTTAATACTACACCATTACTTCAAGTCGCAAAAAAAAAACCTTTTCCGAAGTACAAACTTCACATATCGCATAGCCTAAAGCCGTTGTTGATTCTAGATGAACTCCCCCAAGGCCAAAATTTAAAGAGAGACCACAAGTTAGGCCTGTTGTGACCCTGCTGCAGCCAATTAGTGTGCTAGGAGGCTAGCCTTGAAGTTGAACTCATACTGCTGCAGCAGTGAAATTACGTCATGCGCTTGCCCTTCCCATATCGTTTAATATAACAATC
>BMAT01009880.1:75219-87125 GCA_019649035.1 Elysia marginata | reverse complement strand
CCTATCAATTACAAATCCAGATATTTTGATCAGGATGATCTTTTTGCACATGTATAGATTGAGAGTAAGCGTGGGTTACCAGGCAAGTACATTATACCATATCGAGGCGGTCCGTAGTCAGAATCCGCAAGTGTTGGGTTGGAAACTCACTCGTGTAAATTGAAAAGATATTTGCTACACATTTGAATGGAAAGACAGATATGATTATACATAGATTGATAGTTAGATAAATAGAGAGAGACATGGGCAGACAAATACACAGATAGATAGATAGATAGATAGATAGATAGATAGATAGATAGATAGATAGATAGATAGATAGACAGATAGATGGATAAAATGGATAGATTCATAGATAAAGAGATAGGTAAAAGATAGGGAGGAGAGAGAAGGAAAATGAGAAATATATAGAAAAAAAGACATGAACAAGCCGACATACAGAAAGGCAGACAGATAGATACACAGTAAACTTTTAGATAGATAGATAGGCAGGAAGATAGATAATTATATAATTAGGTAGATAATAAATAGATTAAAGAGTTCAAAGAGAAAAAAGACAGGGGGTAAATATAATAAAGAAGTTGAGGAGAGAGAGAGAGAGAGAGAGAGAGAGAGAGAGAGAGAGACAGACAGACAGACAGACAGACAGACAGACAGACAAAGATAAAGAGACAGAAAAACAGACAGACAGAGAGAGACAGAGACAGAGAGAGGCAGACAGACAGACAAACAGACAGACAAAGATAAAGAGACAGAAAAACAGACAGAAAAACAGACAGACAGAGAGAGACAGAGAGAGAGAGACAGAGAGAGACAGAGAGAGAGAGAGAGAGAGAGAGAGAGAGATTCAAACAAGCAGGCAGAGTGACAGACAGACGAGAACACGTTTCATCTATCAACATTAAAGTACGCCAGGCTAACCCAAGCAATAATTGCGCCTGATCGAGGTATAATTCCGCCAGGCTAAAATCCAATGCTTCTGGCAGCAACGCCAGACCTCGCTACAACCTGGACTGGCCACAGCCACATTTCAGCTACAAGGAAATGCAATTTTCCGCCAGCAGAGGGAGAACAATGAAGGAGGGCCAGAACTACGCTCACTGATGTTCCATTATCAATGGCTTTCGCTTTTGATTATTTAACTAAAAACAAAGCAAAAAAGTAAAAGTCCATGATGGCTTTGAGATCACAGCATTCATCTCCACAGTGATTTGGCAGTGATACATAGTGGGACCCTAGGGCTAAAAGAGTATTCCCCCCCCCCTCTTCCCACCACCTATTACTCTTTCGACCTGTTTACTTTCCTTGGTTCAAAAGACATGCCTGTTTGCCATTTCTACTTATACTGCCTTTAACTTAATATATCTATATTGGCATTGTTAAAGTATTCCTGCTACATTTTAACTCATCCCTTTAGCATGATTAAAGTGATTTGGGTGGTATTATTGTATCAACACAAAGTTATGATCGCCTATTAACTTTTTATTTAAATGCTGTATATCAAATTTAACAGGACAACAATGTATTTCGATATCTAGTCGTGCGTATTATTATTATTATTATTATTATTATTATTATTATTATTATTACTATTACTTAATATGGTTATTATTATTATCATTGTTAATATTATTATTATTTTAAACGTAAGACCAAAGTTGTAAAAAATTCTGGCGTCATTGAATGTGACCTCGCTGAGTGCAATCTTTAGGGGAGAAAAAACTCACGTGCCCTAATTCCAATGTTTATTACTTTAAACAATTTTTGAATGTGCTGTTTATCAGCAATAGCCTAACGTTTTATTTCCTTTCCTTATTCTTTTCATTAGTGTCATACTGTAAATTATCATGAAAGATGCTTTGTGTTTCAAATATGCTTGGAACTCATAACTGTCTTAACTAAGCAACTGTCAAAGATTAAAGATTGTTAAATCTTCACATTCCACCTCCCCAAAAATCAGAACGAGCAAAGAAAAACTCTTTCTCCTCATACATTCTCAGTCTTTTGAGGCTTTGCTGATCAGATGTTTCATGACCGGGAAGAGTTGCTAAACTAAAGGACCTAGGGCCTACATACTAATCTACTGCCAATTTTTTTCCCATCGGTAAACTCGAACATAATTTATTTAAAACTAAAACATAAATAACAATTTTCCACGATGAAGTCATCTTCAGTGAAATACACAGAGCTTATGACCAACTTCAGTAGGCCCCTATCCCATACTATTTCCGTTTGGCACAGATGGCTGGAGACTTCAGTTAAAACTTTCAAGCAGACAAAAGATTTCTGAACTTCAGTACTATGGCGTCCATTTCTCGATTAAGCATGACAGCTACATATTATTAAAGTTATTTAAAATGTTCATTGTGGACGCGTACGCTAAAAAAGAATGTGGTTGTCTTCAGTACTTACGATACCAGCAGGATAAGCTGAGGGCAGACTCTAATGGTGAATTGCAAGATGCCATATCACACAGGACAATACAGAACCTCAAAATCTCGGTCAGAGAATCATTTTGCCTTTGTCATAAACTGGAGGTCCCCGCTATATGTTTGGAAATATAATTATACCCTGTATCTCTCTTCTCTCTTCATGCCACACCACAAAATTTCTAATATCCTTTCCAAATAAATTTTCCTGTTCAAAGAACGGGTACTCTACTTGTCTATACATCTATTTTGGTAACCGTTTCACTGTTTTGTAAAAGGTTTTTAATCGATTCACATGCGGTTTTCAATTGAAAAGATACTTTGAATGTGCGGGAGTACGCTTAAGAAATAAATTTTTAAAACTTTCACTACAACTTTTTCATAGGAAGCAAAACAAAATTTTGCTAAAGCCAATCAAAACAAAACGCACCAGCCTCAAAGATGTTTCGTCTCGGAGTTTTAAATTTGAATGCCAAGGAAAAAAGATACTTCTTGATGTGAATATTAGGGTGCTGTGCCTCTTCTTGGATAAGAACTAAGCCTGCTTTTCATTCGAAGAAGTAAAAATCAAAACATCGCGAAATAAAATTTACATGTGGTTAGATCTAGATCTAGACTTTAGGCTTGGTCTTCTTCTTGCTTGGAATACCGCCTTTTACTTCTTTCTAAACTTAAACTGCACTGAAAATGAAATGGCTATGTATAATACGTTACTTAGTGAAATAATTCATTGAAATTTGCTTCTTATTGAATTTTTTCTTTAGACTGCAAAGTAAAATATAAAATAACACTTCCCCGTTCTCAGTTTGAATTTGAGGAGAAGGTATGTCATGCCTCATGTAAAAGTAAAGTTGGTCTAAGCTTAGACTCTATTTTTTAAATAACTTTTTCCGATTCTAGGACATCATGCCTCGGAAGAGACGAAGTTCATGTGCAGCTAGACCTAGAGAAAAAATCGTCCAAGTCAAAATCTAATACAAAGTGAGGAAGTAGTAGACGCAGCAGAGCAGCTACCAAAAGCATTCCTTTACAGTGTGAATTCATTTAGATCTGAGTGCTAAATTGGGGAACTGAGCACACTGCCATGCCTATAGATTTACTAATGAGCCGAGCGGTTCATGCTCTGGTAATGGCAAAGTGGATCTGCAGGCCTTTCCAAAAATCCCGCTTGAATTAGAATTCTTTCTCTACGGAGATTCTGCACTTTTCATCCATTTCTTGGACAATATAGAAGTTTACAACTGTTGCTTTAGTTGACGTCAATGGGATACAGGGATGCTAATCTAAATGGATAGAATCCGCAGTTTCGTGTTCAACGATTGTATCATCGAATTGGTTCTCTCCTTCCAATTTCTCAAAATCAGCATTCGTTCCTGCAACTCTATTTTATGGACAGTGGACAAGCGGTGCAACGAAAAAGAGCCTATTTCAAGGACTGAAGTAGCCTATAGTATTCTTGCAGATGTGCAGGACATGCTACATCAACACTATCGGGACATTAGTGAGTTGAGGCGTGCATATGAATTTGCCGGCAACTGTTATCATTCATAATATGTCATAGTATTCAGTGAGAACGCTAGATCTTCTGGAGAACACAAAAGAAGATAAAATCCACCATTCTCAAATGACATTGCCGTTCTGATGCTAAATGACCCTGTAGGACATAGAGAAGCAATGACTGTAAACGGATCAGTGAATTAAACAAAGCTTATGACCCTCTTAAGAATCCCATACTATTTCCGTTTAGCACAAATGGGTGGAGCATTCGGTTAAAACTTTCAAACAGACATAAGATTTCTGAACTTCAGTACTATGGCTCCCATTTCTCGATGAGGCCTGACAACTACATATTGTTGACCAGAAAATTATTTCAACAGTTCATTGTGGACGCGTACGCTAAAATTGAATATGGTCGTCTTCAGTACTTACGGAACCAACAGGGTAAGCTGAGGGCAGACTCTAATGGCGAATAACGATATGCCATATCACACCAGGACAATACAGACCCCCGAAATCTGGGCACAAGAGCAAATATTGTAAACTAGTGACATGCCCGCGAATTTCGCGGTTTTCAGCAAAGATAGGGGAATTATTTTAGGTATAGGTGAAAACGTGACATCCGATTGATTGAGACTTTTTAATTTGATGGCATTCGGGCATGCCTTCCAAGCCCAATACATTTTCTTGATTTGGGCATTTTGATGTGGAAAATTAAGAGTTTAACGGCGAGTGATTGCTCGTGCTTCACGTCATTTCCTGAACGCATTTTATCATGGCTAGTTCTAGATTTTGTGGTTTCTAGATCTGGAAGATGAAGACTCTAAAGTAGAAAGGAAAAAAGTGACCAGAGAGAATTACGAACCAACTAATTTTAGGCCAAGAGTTCTCATAGTTGTGGAAAATATGCATAAGCCTACACCAAATCAGAACACAAAGTAATTTTTTTCATGAACTTAAATGAAAACCGCATCTAAGTCGGTTCTCTTTTATGAAGGAGATTGTGATTGGAGTCCAACCGAAAGCCTATTTTGTATATAGATTCATGTTTGAATAAGTTGCAGCTCTGGGAATTACTTTTAAGCTGACTCAAAATATGAGAGAACTCAGGAATAATTCTGATTCCGCATTTCTTGAGTTAGGCAATGGAAATCCCACCTTTACATTCTTTCTCAGATGTCATATCATCAAGTGATTTTGGAAGTGAAATTATGAATTTGGATGATTTGATCGATAAAGTATTCCCAATTTTTTAAAAAGACAATCATGTGAATTCGGAGTGGCTGACATATAGAGTAATTTTAAAAGCTTTAAATGACACGGTGACCAAAATCAACAACAAATTGTCCGATAAGTTAACAGATGACCAAGGGATGATCTATGTTTCCATCAATAGAATTGTTAATGATGGAGATTCTGTTCTATATTGCATTTCTCAATTCTATTGAAATTTCTGGACTCCCTCCTTCCACTCTACATATAAAGTGAGGAGTGCCTGTAATGTTGATGAGATCTTTGAAGCCTCCAGAACTTTAGCACCAGATGGTTAACTGCAGTCCAGCCGAAGTGGAAATCGCTGTTGGTGCACTCAAAGGCAAACGGCATTTCATTACTAGAATATCACTGAAACCAACCGATACCCAACTACCTTTCAAGTTCCAGCGGCGCCAGTTACCGCTCCGTCCCTGTTTCGCAATGACCATCAACAAAGCGCAGGGCCAGACACTGAAGTGTGTAGGATTGGATTTAACACAACATGTATTTATTCACGGGATGCTCTACGTTGCTCTTTTTAGAACTGGGTCGAAGGGTGACATACACTTCATTGCTCCAAATAGAATAACACAAAATGTGGTCTACACCGAAGTCCTCGAGATGGCGAGTTAAGCATGACAACTATACCCGTTTCTCTCTTCTCTCTTCATCCCACATCACATTCTCCAACATCCTTTGCATATAAATTTTCCTATTCAAAGAAGGAGTTCTCAGCTCGTTTTATTATACAAACGTCTAAAAGGTCACGATCTTCAACATTTTGTACTGTGTATGCAAAGAACAGCGACAGGACAAATTAAAAAAAAAACAGCTTTAAAAGCAAAATACACGTTTGAGTTCAATTCGGAGAATAATTTCAGATCAAATCTTACATAGATGCAATTATTTATATAATTCATCTTTTTGATTTTGTTTTGTTTTTTTTTCTTTTTTCCCCTTAACTTGTCTCTCGTAAAAAGGAGGGTGTGGGTGAGTGCTGCACAACTAAGATAATCATATCATATCTCCTAAAATTAGTGATATGACTCTCGTAGTGTAATTTTAACTTCTCTACGATAGGATCTCCACAAAAAAACAACTCTCTCGAAATCGTAGAAAATTAGTTTTAACAATCTAAAAACAAGTGTTTTCTTTCCAGGGAGCTAGAAAACTGTTACAGCAGAACGCAATAATAAAACAAAAAGCTGTGATGAATTCAGGAAATGGAACAAGCAGAAGTTCAATGAGCTATTTTCAAACGCTACTTCTGTATAGAGAAGACCAGTGATTGCAGACTTTCAATCGTTTTGCCTATTGAATGTTATAAGTCATTGTTGTAAAGAGGATGACAAATCTCAACTGAAACTAGTATGAAACTAGGTTTTGATTTTGTCCTAAAAAAGTTGTTCTGTGTTTGCACGAAAACACGTAGGCCTACAGAAGCATTCCAAAGTATAGCCTGCGATAAAACCCATCAATCACAAAAATGTAACCGAAAATTGTAAAAATGCAAAAAAGAAAAGTTATTCTTTAAAGGCTTGGCGTGAATTTTAAACGATAGTACAAGATAGCCTTATATGTTGAGGCTATGATTGTAATCATAAGTCTCAATCAAAACAATAATGTTACAATTTAGGAGGCTTAATTTCTATACTGAATCCAGAACGAGTAGACCAAGCTTCGGCATGTAGGTTGTGGGCGAGTGGATTTCATGTCATTTTCAGAGAAGACTATTCTACGTTGCAATACCACCAGGCAATCTCAGATAATTAGCTGTGCACGTCAGGAACAGTCGTGCCAACGATACAACCCAAGTTTTGAACAGTTTAAACATCCTCTTGAAAAGATTTTTTTTTTCGAAAAGAGAGGAGTATTTCAAAGAGGCTATCTATTGATCGCAATGTAGCCTAACTTGTGGCGCTAATGATTTTCATATAGAGTCAACAGTTGCAGCAGTTGGGTATGTGATAGGCCTTTTTCAACTAACAGCTAGTCAATACAGCTACGTTGGCAGGGTTGACGCAGATTCTTTTTTAAGGCGCAATTTAAATGGTTTGCTTTCCTGAAATTGAACGTTCTCGTGTGTCAATTTATAAAATAGGCGGATTGGAAGAGCCTTTAATAATATAATGTGATTTTGTTTGAAAAAAAAAAACTAAAAAAGTTATACAGATAACTGCATGTTTGAAGCATATTTTAGTTTTTTTATTTTTGTTTATAAGAACTGAGCATTGAAAATGTTTTAGGGTCTTGATGCCTTATAACGTGTACAACATTAAAACAGATGACCCTCTTAACCGCTGGCTTCATTACGTCTACACGGATGCGTAAAGAAAAGGTAGGTAAAATGCGACACTGTTTACACAAAAAGAAGCTTAGAACTACGTTGTGGCCATCAGCAGATCTTATAACAAAACTTGGAATAATTTTTCGGAAAGTTTACAAAAATTCAATTCCTTAAATCCAAACCATGTTGAAATAAAATTACAGTATAAAAAAAACTACTGGTCAGTTATTGGAAAGCATACCATGTAACGAATTCAAAGTCAGCAAGCAAGATAGACAAAACATCCTTTTGTTTTTCTTTTTCTTGCAGTCAGAACAAAAGCAAGAATTAAGTAGATAAAGGACATAAGGAAGGAAGCGGAAACGTTCAATTAGAAAGATAAAGATGTGAATAAAAAATGCTGCCTTCCTACATGGTTTTCTATCCTCTATCGTTACAAACAGTGAGGAAAAAAACTGACGACACATTAGGGAATTGATGACAGCGGCGTCCAGACGTTCATATTGAATTCAGGGACTGTGCGTTGAATTCACGTTGATAGATCCCGGGACAAACAGCCACCCGTCGTGGTTTTCTTTTCTTTGCTAAGACTGGCAAAGACAGACAGAGCGGTAGAGAGCAATGCCCATTACAGTATTGAGCTTGTCAGGATAAATGAGACCGCTTCAGATGTATTTCTATCTCATTTCGTGATAGGAAAAACTCCAAAAGCAAACGTTTCTCGAGCCAAATAGACTAGTTTGAGTTAGAAACACGACCCACGGTACAAGGTTTTTTGGAATCATATTACTTAAGACAGACGTACATGAGGGTTTAGAAAATTTAGACAGTTTCCCTTAACAACAAGTAAACTATAATTGTGTAATATTAATATTATCATGGAAGTCACCGAAAACTTGCGACAAAATAGAAGCACATCTCAGTGTTTATACTCTATTTCTTGCTACGACCACTGCAAAAACTTGTTTAACACATTTAGAGGAGATAATACTTATACCACAAAAATACAACAAATCAGTTTGTTGTAAACACATTTAGCTATTAAGTTTAACACATTTGCCAGTTGCCTGACACTCAGATTACAAGTCAAACACTTCTACCTGACAACGTAATTGATCTTCTCAAGTTATATCAAGCTCTCTGGCCGCGCTTCGGAGAGATGATTACAACACTGGGTGGTGCAAACATTGCAACATTATCATTTAAAAAAAGACTTTGTTGGTCCTATGATTGAGTCAATCACTAATGAAATGAAAGATTTGTCAATCACTTAATTCAATGGTGTAAGTGACTACATTTAATAATTTTTCTTTGGATTTGGAAGATGAAAACACTTGAATGCGAGTTAATTCAAACTATTATGAGCAGCGTCCCTTTGAAAAGGGTCCCAAGGTAAACAATCTATTTTAATGTAAGCCTATGAAAAGATGTTGAAAAGACTTAGTAAAACTAGAAAGTCATTATTCAGTCAATTCTCTTATACATCCTCTATTCCATTCTTAAATTATATTTCCCTTCATGATGGTTTATAAAATAAATACTTGGAAATTTTTTATTGTTTATAACTAGATCATTATTTGTGCATTTAGCTAACCTGCAATAATTTCAAGTAAGATGAAAAATCGATTACTCTTTACAAATGATCATAAAATTAAAGAAAAAAAAAACAATAACCAATAATATAAGTGACATCAAAGGGACATAACAGGCAAACTCATGAATTAGTCTCACGTGAGTATTTTTTCCAAACTATTCTAATGACTGTCTCACTGCAAAAACAAATTTTATGCAGCAATAATATACTTAACTAATCATTTTTTTGAATTTGTGCTTTTAATTTTTTTTTCAAAGACGTTTTCAAAGTGTTTACGATGAAAAATTTACACGGAGATCAAGTTGAAGAAAATTGGATAGAACCAGTGATAATCATCCCACTTTCTTTGTTCTCATTTGCGGGAATTCGGTGCACAGTATTAGCACTGTACAAACTTCAAACTCCCCAGAGCTTTTCACGGGGTTTACCAATCAGTTTATGTACAGAAAGAATTTTGAAGAACGGCTTCAAACAATTAGGGTAGGCAGTCTATCACATCCTACATAAAAATCAATTCTTGGGTCCTCTAACTCGTTTCACCTTATTTCTTTTGCAGGAACAAGCATAATCGGCAAATGGATAAAGAAATCCATGAAAATTATTCTAGGGTCATTTTTCCAAGCTAAAAAGGATTTAAAATAGAAGTAGGAGATCATAAAAATGTTTTTCATCAATAATCTTAAATGAGAAACGATTTGAAGCTTTACAGCAGCTGATGGGACGCTTACATTCTACCTACATTGGGAATAGAAGCAAATCACTGCGGTTCAATGGTTTTTTTTTTGCAGGAAAAAAAGATGAAATGTATGCTGAGTCTCTCTGTCTATCTATGTCTCTCTGTCTGTCTCTGTCTGTCTATCTACCTCTCTTTCTCTTAATCTCTGGCTGAAAAAAGTAGAAACTGCAACACTTGGATCATTTTAATTACACTCTAAACATTGATTTTCAAAAAATAAAGTAATAGGGGACAAGATGAGAATCAGACAACTTGTACAAACGAAAACACAAACGAATGTAAAGAAGACGTAGCATGTTTTGCTTACGTGTGGTTTGATCAATGATAGTATAAATAACACAGCCTCTCTCTCTCTCTCTCTCTCTCTCTCTCTCTCTCTCTCTCTCTCTCTCTCTCTCTCTCTCTTTCTCTCTCTCTCTCTCATTTCAATGCACTCTTTTCTCTCCCTCACATCCACAGCCACACACCCTTTATTTCTCACTATTTCTCTCTCTCTTTCTCTAAATCTCTACCTGAGCCACTCTTTCTCTCACCCATTTCTCTCTCTCTCGCTCGCACGCTCTCTCTCTCTTTCTCTCTCTCTCTCTCTCTCTCTCTCTCTCTCTCTCTCTCTCTTGCTGTCACCAATTGTTAGAAATTTAAACTAAATAAGTTTTTACCCATTTTATGAGGCGAATTTCCATAACTATGAAGCAAATTAAACGACGCACAAATTATAAAAAAAAATTCATTAAAAATCTTGGGTAAAAGATGAACTTACACCAAGGCCATAAAAAGTTTCGAATTAATGTTGTTTTTTTATTAACTGTCCAGATTTTTTTGTTTAGTTCCAACGCAACAACGAGAAGAAACATCTGAGTTCAACTAAGACATTCATTTCCCATTCCAGTGAAGTATTAAATACTACCTGTAGGCAAGACTATCAAAATAATTCTTCAGCTCAAGTATGTTTGATCGAGTTAGTCTTAACATAACCATATTAGATATTTCTGGTATATGATATAGAAGCGAAAATACCTTTACTTTAAAAAGATGTTTTCAAATTGCTTTCCAGAGTTAACAAGCGAAACCTTTCCGTAAATATTTGAATGATCTCTCATAGCATTTACAATGCTAAAAATGCTACATTACTCTGCAAAGAAAAAGATTTAAAAAAAAAACTTCTTGGGTTGCTTTATACTGAACCTTTGTCACGTAAAAATCCTACTTGAAAAACATGCGTCTGCCTTTTTAAAATTATGGATAGGCCTACCTTTAGAGACAAGGGCTGTCGTTGGTGAATGGACGAGAAATGTGCCTGTCTAGAATTATTACAAGCAGTGTTTGTATTGTTAAACCAACATTACTTCCACGGCTAAAATTTAAAAAAAATAAGGGAAGTCTAATGATGTAATTGTGCGTGTATAGTGTGTGTGTGTGTGTGAAAGAGAGATAGAGAAGAGAGAGAGAGAAGGAGGGGGATGACTGATTGATTGAAGGGTATTTTTACAAGCCCAATTCCACTTCAAAGGTGCTCTCAGTCTCAGGGCTTGGGTCCCAATGACAATTTACGGGCTGCCACCCAGAGACTAGCGGGGATACCATGACTTAGCCTCAGCCGGTCACATTATACTGACACCGACCCAACCAGTAGGGGCCCGGACTGTGCTCGGCTGTGTTTCGAACCCGCGACCTCTTGGCCACGGAGCGAAGCCACTAACAACTGAGCTATCTAGAGGGGGATGACAAAATATCGGGATGAGGTGGAGGTGGAGGTGGAGGATTGCTTTACTAGAAGTCGTCGGGGTCCAATTTTTAATAAAATTGTCAAAATCAGTAAGCATATGGAGGTGGTAATATTGAGAAAACGTAGAATAAGATCTGTGATTCAAAACGTTTCACATTGGCACCTTGGTGCTTGTACTGGAACTGACTGCTATAACAAGTTATCGGCAAAGGTTTCATGCAGTATAAATTCTCTGGCGCAAAGCTGAAGCAGATTCAACAGCATCACCGGATTCTTATTAAAAAAAAAACAACATGTACCTCAGTATGTTTTTGCAGAAGTAGCACAGGTGGAAATACTACAGTAGTAGTAGTAGTAGTAGTAGTAGTAGTAGTAGTAGTAGT
>BMAT01009880.1:56696-68760 GCA_019649035.1 Elysia marginata | reverse complement strand
TACCTTAAATTTAAAAGATGTGTATATGTATACATAAAAAAACAACAGGACTTATTATTTTTTTTTATTATATTGTAATAGGGAACAAAAACTCCATGTGGGCCATATGAATCATATTGACAAAAAGCATATTACATCACTGTAGTCTTCTGACAGGATAAAATGATCTGTTCGAAATATGAATAAATTTTCGTATTTCATTTAAGTATTTGAACACCTCAGAGGGTTGCAGTTCATTTTCCCGATTTTTGGTAATCATGATAAAGAAATAGATCTTCATCATCTTAAAATGCAAAGAAATAAAAGACAATTAAAATTTAAAGTTGGGCCTAAATATTAAAATCTGTTATGTTTACAATCTAAAACATGCTCTCTCTCATATGTATATTTTCAGAACATGGATTAATTTTGCACAAACTGGAAGAAAATTCTTCCAGGTCCTCTCCCGCAACACCAAACTACTGTAACAACCTCCTAGACAAGAATAAGGAAAAACCCAGGACATAATTAAAGACAGTGTGTGACTTTACTTATTTCAATAATTCACTTAGTGGCCTTCCACAACATAGTCAGACCACGTAGCTTTGGCTGCTTCTTTTATTCCTGCCGTGAATTTTTCCATTTTTGTTTTCCAAAGTTTCATCTAGAATCCAGAATCTAAATGCAGAAAGAGCCTTAGACTGTTTCTTGTACGGGGGGAGGGGGGAGGGGGTTAAAATGTTTGATGGATTCTCAAGTTGCCTTTCAAGGGACTTCAAGCCTCTGTCTTTGTTACCCGTGTGCCTTGGTTGTACAGCAGAAGGGAAATTATATAAACGCTTAAAGGTCTGATTATAGCATTTATTTTAAATGGCGCCCACCTGTTTCTTGTGGTTTAGTTTGTTTCATCAATGCTATTTGACAGATGCTTCTGGTGTTTGAAGCCTAAAAGTGAGTAGTCTACTTGATCGTTTCCCAACATCAGTGATCTCTCGGACCTTCTGTTTTATCTGTGATGCATTTGAAGTTAAGGTTTCAAATATTTTTTAAAAAATTCTTATGAAATGCAGCTTTCTGTTTAACTTTAATACTGTTTACGTACACTGTTTTTTCCCTTGAAATTTAAGTATGGTGTGCTAAGAAGAAGACGTAGTTGTAGTAGTAGTAGAAGAAGAAGAAGAAATAGTAGTAGTAGTTGTTGTTGTTGTAGTAGAAGAAGTAGAAGAAGAAGTAGTAGTAGTAGAAGAAGAAGAAGAAATAGTAGTAGTAGTAGTAGTAGTAGTAGTAGTAGTAGTAGTAGTGGTAGTAGTAGTGCAGCAGCAGCAACAGCATCAGTCGCAACGGTCGTACTCGTAGTAGTAGCTGCAGCAGTAATAGTAGTAGTAGTTGTTGTTGTTGTAGTAGTAGTAGAAGAAGTAGTAGTAGTAGTAGTAGTAGCAGCAGCGGCAGCAGCTGTAGCTGTAGTAGTAGCAGCAACAACAGTAGTAGTAGTAGTTGTTGTTGTAGTAGAAGAAGTAGAAGAAGAAGTAGTAGTAGTAGTAGTAGAAGAAGAAGAAATAGTAGTAGTAGTTGTTGTTGTTGTAGTAGAAGAAGTAGAAGAAGAAGAAGTAGTAGTAGTAGTAGAAGAGGAAGAAGTAGTAGAATTAGTAGTAGTAGAAGAGGAAGTAGTAGTAGAAGTAGTAGTAGTTGTGGTAGTAGTAGTAGTAGTAGTAGTAGTAGTAGTAGTAGTAGTAGTAGTAGTAGTAGTAGTAGTATTTATAGTAGTAGCAGCAGCAACAGCAGCATCAGTCGCAATGGTCGTACTCGTAGTAGTAGCAGCAGCAGCAGTAGTAGTAGTAGTAGTTGCTGTTGTTGTTGTTGTTGTTGTAGTAGTAGTAGAAGAAGTAGTAGTAGTAGTAGTAGCAGCAACAACTTCATCAGTCGCAACGGTCGTACTCGTAGTAGTAGTAGCAGCAGCAGCAGTAGTAGTAGTAGTTGTAGTAGTAGTAGTAGTAGTAGTAGTAGTAGTAGTAGTAGTAGTAGTATGGCGGCGTCGTCTAGGTCTAGGATGGGACGATTTATTTTTGGAGGGCGGGGGGAAGGGTTGGCCTATACTACAGCAAAGCCTATCTTTTCATTAGTACTTGGCTTAGGCCACCGTGGGTCAAAAGCCCAACCATGAGTATAGCCGCTAGTCCCGGCTCCGGTGACACCAAAGAGTATAGGAAAGTTCACCTACCAGCCTTTTTGGTGACATCCAGCCCTCGGACTAAGAGGTCCGGGGTTCGAACTACGATGTATCAGGTCACACATTTCCTGGCTTCACTCAGGCTTTAGGCACTACATTATCTTGTTAGGATGCTAGGGTAGTGTGATCTAACTGTTTTTCTCCTGTGTGTTCAGATGTTCATTTGGTCAGGAATGACCTGTTGGGGTTTCCGTGTAAACTGTTTCGAGGATTGTGTTGATTTACAGGCTTCATGCTCTTAACTCTTTAGTTCTGGTACTAGGAGTAGTGGTAATTGTAATAAAATAACAAAGCAAGATTCTACAGTAAAATTGTCAATCTATGTATTGATTTTCCAATTTCTTTAAATAACATTCTCATAGAGTGACGTGAATGCTGTTTTTTTTTTTAATTCCGCTATTTGTTTGCTAATTGTGAATGTTAGAACCTCTTATCATTTCTGAGAGCATCATCTCTCGTTAGTCTGTCAGCAAAGAGAGGCTTAAATGTCAGCCAGTCACATATTCTGCTTAGCCTCAGGGGCAAAAGGGAACAAGAGAAGAATTAATTCGCTTTGTGTTTTCCTTTGCGAAATAATAAAATTGTTTTTCCTCAGCAAATAATCAGTATCACAGATCATGCGGCTGTAGGGAAATACGCTGTATACATTAACTTCAGGGCCTGGGAAGCTAAACTAAAACGTGAACTGAGCCGAACTATCGTAGAGAATAGTTTATTGTAGCTTTAAAAGTTTTGACCTTTGATTTTTTTTGGGGGGGCTACCAATTACAATACACACCCAATAAATACCTCGATCAAACCTTTTTTATTGTTATTTCTGTGAATTAAAACATGCGCCTGCATGTAGAATTCGATGCTCTCAGTACTGTTACAATTTCAGGTTTCAGTGAGGTTATGTGTTTCAAACCAAAAGTGAATTTCCTTACCTAATTAAAAAAGAAAGTGTGTATATGAGGCTGTAACGATGGGTCGCAATTCTGTCGGTTGGTATGGTGGAAAAAGTATTTTAAGGAACAGCAAAGAAAACAAGGCTGTCTTAAAAAGCTATTGCTTTTGTATATCTCAAAAGTACATCATTTATTAGTGTTGAAAGTCTTATCCCAAAAGACCTTACGATTTAAAAGAAATACAGGAAAAACAATTGAAAATCTGTCGGTTGTGATGGTGGACAAAAATTTTGTCCTGCATCACAACCTACAGATTTGGAATACGACGATTTTAATATATATTTCTTCATCAAGTCATTTAAAATTTCTGGCAAAGCATTATGATGCAACCATGACAGTATTGTTAGTTTCTGGGTTAGTTCTACAAATACTTTGTCCTCTATCACAACCGACAGATTAATACGTAAGTCACAGTCTCATAATTATAATTATGTGTGTGTGTTTGAAAATTCCAATATAGACGCCGAATCGACAAAATAGGCAGCCTTCAATAATGGCGAAAAGATTTCAGGCATACTCGTAGGTGTCATAGGCTACTTTTCCTCGTTTAATTTTTTGTGTGACAAAATTTAAAGCCTCACAAAATCCAGACCTAGCCATAGTAAATTATACATTTTACTTGGACATCGGAGCGCTTCAATCAAGTTCACTGCACTACGTCATGACTGTGCTGCGCCTCAGCTGATGCAAAGGAAATTTTTGTAATAAAAAAACGTGCCCAAAGAAACTGTACATGGTGCGCAGTACGAATTCAAACTGGGGTAGATGTTATGCATTCAGGATTTTACCAACCTTTTCGTTTCTAGTGTAGATCTCAAAAGGCTTACTAGACTTGGTGACAACAATATTAAAGTTTGTTTCTATTCATCATTGCATTTACTAACCAGAGGCTTGTGTATACATCTGAATAAAGGTTAAGGGATTTTTTTCCCTAGACAATTATGCGTTGCCAAAGCCGAGAAAAAGCAATGCAGTTATGTTCAACTTTTATTACAAATCTTTGTGAGTCATATAAGATTGCTAGCTTTACAGTATAAACAAGGAAACATGCCAAAACAAATTATTTAAAAACAAATGGCAAACATCAAACATGTGATTTTTATTATGATGACGCATGTCTAAAGTAAAAGTGAGTAAGCCTAAAGTAAGTAGTCTTGTAACAGTCGTGTAGATCAAATTCAAGAAAATAAGCAAATAACTTGAGTTCGCAAAAACCTAAATAGCTGTTAAAAGATAGCCCACAGTAGACCACGTTGTGAGATTGAGAGAGAGATAGAGAGAGAGAGAAAGAGAGAGAGACAGAGACAGAGATAGAGGCATTCAGACAGAGAGAAAAATACAGAGCCACGGAGAGACAGTTAAACAGAGAGACAGACAAACAGAGAGACTGAGAGAGAGACAGACAGACAGAGAGACAGACAGAACAGAGAAAGAGAGAGAGAGAGCGAAACAGAAAAAAGAGAAAAAGATTCAGTTTAGCATTAGGTAATGAAAGAGAGGCTAAAGAGAAATAGCAGGCTACAAATCGACTGATGTGACTTAAAGCAATAATTGGTAAATACGTAGTTTTTTATGTGATTGTTCCATCTGTCAGCTGGAAAATTGACGCTCCTAGTTCATTACTTCAGCATGACAAATCATACAGAAGAAGAAATGACAACAGAGTGCCAAAAGATTCAACAAGAACCGAAGCATTGAAATATTGTAAAGGTATGCCTCCATTATTTTTTCTGATCTCAAGAACCGAAGTAACCTTTTAAAATAATGCTTTGAATTTGATGCCATGAATCTCGAACAAAATTTTGAAACAAATTATAGAAGTTAGTACAGTGAAGACTATATTTCATTAAATGACCACTAAACGTTTCCACGAGAAAATACGGTCGATTTTTTAAGCAATGCAAGTATCGATATTTTCTTTTAAACTTACCATATTTAAAACTTGAAATAAAAGAATAAGGAAATAAAGTTTTTATATGTAAACTAATTCATTATATTAACTTATTTTCATTTAAATAAATAAAAAATGGATATTTCACAAAAACGGCAATAAAAAAACAGATTGATAAAAGTACTCACCGCTTGTACAAGTTTTCAAGTCAAAAGAGAAAAAAATTACCTAGTTCTTTTTTTTCAGTGTTGAACTCCTCCGAAACAACACAGCAATTTCAAACTGCGTCTTTTACAATCAAAATGAAATTCTCTTACAACTCCATTAGTGCCTTAAGCTCTTCCAGCTCGTTCCCAGGAGAGATTCCGTTCAACAATATTTCATTACCGGCACTGCAAACTACTTAATAAGTGTCGGTACTCCAGGTAGATGTGCTGTAGATTCTAACAATGTCAGCCTAGACTAGCCGGATTTTTCAACCTCTCGCAGTGAACAGAAACCCCCGAACACACGTGCCCTCCACCGCGCCTTCCCCGAGCTGAGGCGCCCAGTGTGAGCTCACCTGAGACTGAGTGCCAGCAAAGGGTTGAAGCAGTGCTGGGTAATCTCACGTAGAGATAAAAATGCATGAAAAATTCACTCCGTATTATTTTTTTTTTGGTTAGAACACTCCCCCCCCCCTTTTACCAGCTTTTCCTTGTTTTACAAGCTGTCATGACTAACTTGTTTGAGTTTATCTCGCTCTAAGAGTTGCCACATGTAGCGATTCGTTTCAAGCTGTTTTATCCCAGACCCCGAGTTTTGAACATTTTGCAAAATAGTAAAGCGTAGAATTTTTTTGCATTTAATTTAATTTATGTAGGTAAGGATGGGGATCAAGACAATTAACAGGCCTAAGGCTTATCAAGATGATTTTCCTGTATTCCTGTATTTAGCATTTAATAAATTACCATATTTATCAACCCCTATCGTTCTTTCGTCTCTCTATTTCTCTTTATCTCTGTCTCTCTTACCCCCCCCCCTCTCTCTCTCTATCTATCTATCTATCTATCTATCTAACTGTCTGTCTATATATCTATCTATCTACCTATCTATCTATCTATTTGTCTATCTATCTATCTATCTATCTATCTATCTATCAATCTATCTATCTATCTATCTATCTATCTATCAATCTATCTATCTTTTCCGGATGGAGTACATAGTCTAAACAGTGCTCAGCTTGTTGATAAAAGGGGCTTATAAAAAGTATTAATGACGATAATGCATGCCTTTTTTAGCTTGTTGCTCTCTTCAGGTAAGGTTTGTTGTGTTTGCTTTCTGCTTCCTTCCAGTATCTATCTATCTATCTATCTATCTATCTATCTATCTACCTATCTATCTATCAAATAGCTACATTTACCCCCACCGCCCGAAACTCATAAGTCATGGTAGGTCACTCAATTAAGGTAAATATATGACAATTATCACGCTCCTGAAGTAAAGCACTCTACGAATTCTGTTAATTTATCCTAAAACCTATAACATCAATTTATTTATCTATCTATCTATCTGTCTATCTATCTATCTATCTATCTATCTATCTATCTATCTATCTATCTATCTATCTATCTATCTATCTATTAACCTTTTCATGTACCTCTTTTTCTCGATCTACTCATCTACTAAACTTTACCTTTAATACAAATGTACTAGAAATATGAAGACAATCTATTTCCTCTTACGTGTTACTTCCTGAATTGATAACTATTGTGTTGTGATTTTTCATATTCACCTCGTTTTCATTTAATATCTCTTTTTAGCAAAAAAAAATATTCATTGAATTAATTAAAAATTTTCAGTGTTCTATTGAAGTCTCTATCTTTCGGTTTTTTTTCTTCCATCTTTTTTTTCTTTTTGTTCTTGTTCTTGTTTTTCTTCTTCTTCTTCTTCTTGAGCTGCTTCAAATTTTTTTTAAATGCCAAAGTATAAAAGCAGGCTTTATATGAATAGAACACACACATATGTTACGATGTAATAAAACACGGCTTGTAAGAATTCAATTTTTTTGTGTTTAGGTGTTTATGTAATGAGAGCAAAAATAAAACCCAACGGTATTTCACATTTCGTCAAGCTAGTTCGAAAATGGCCTAAGTCATTTTTAACCATTTTGAGAAAATCAAGAAAAACTGTTTATTTTGGTTTTTAGAGTCAATTTCTCCATAAAAACTTGTACTTTGCACTTAACAGTCACCAAAATTGGTCTGTTAGAGTTTTAAAGAGAAAAATTGATTAGTTTTTTGTAGAAATGACTTAGGCCATTTTAGTGCTATGCTAAAATGACTTAGGCCATGGCTCTAATGAGATAGGCCAGTTCGGTTTTGAAGTGTTTTGACATCTAGGCCATATAGATACTGACTTAGGCCATTTTGGTTGTGAATTAATTTGACTTAGGCTTGGAAGATACCATTACAGCAGACCTTTAGTCTAAACTTTAATATGATTGATTTTAAGCCTTGAGAGAGATTTTGATATTTTATTAACTCAACGAGACACTTGACTTAAATCCACACTTACAAAATAAATGATAATTCTTTTAATTTAAATGTGCCTTAATAAAAAATATTTTGTTTTTGTGTCAAGCTGCCTCTTAGTTTCTGTTTGAAACCAAAATGTCCTGGTACCTATACGGCATTGCAAGCTGGGTGGACTGAGAAAATATGGGGTAAATTGCTTTCCCAAGGCAATTCCAACATGGCATTATGGTCAAGATTCAAACCACAAATCTCAGAATTGCCAGATTACCAATCCAACGTTTTAAACCATTGTGCCACATTATCCATTAAGGTGAGGAAATGAAATATCCTTATACTGAATATCAACAAATATGGTCAAAATGAGCACATTTTGCCAAATTGAATTTTAGCGCTAGATCTACGTGAGAAAAGGCACTATGGAGTAAACGGTTTTGTCAATGCATGTTACTTTATTTGATTATTTAAAAAGCAACGCTTATATTTAGACACAAAAAGAAGTGAGACAAAACATTTACACACAGAAAGATAAAGTAAAAAGGATCTGAACAAAGCAGTTGATGTTGGAAAAAGCATTATTCACAAGATTAAAACATGACTTGTACAAAATCACATGGCTTTGCTTAGCCCAACATATAAAACTAAGCTGAACAGGCACGTATGCAAGTAAATTGAAGTATAGTGGAATCCTGATACATGTAATGATAAGCTCAATCTCTAGGGACAAAACGAATCGGTTAAAATGACTTGAATTCACTTTTAAAAAGATGAAAAATAAATAGACTACCACAAAGTGTTGACTTTATTTGGATTCCACAATGCCATTTAGTTTTATAGAAATGTTTAAGTTTGAAAAAAAAATGTGTTTTAAATATGACAGTTATTCCAAATTACAACTATTTTTTTCTTTCCTCAACAAAGAACAATCAAAACTTAATTATGAAGCTTGCAAGAAAATCTAAAGAGGAGCCAAATCAAATAACATTCTAATTGTATTGACACATTAAAAAAATTCATTATAATTTGCAGGAAACAATATGCAAAAGCTCGTGTTGATTTCGATCAAACTGCCCAATTATCTGTAAAACTAAAAGCTATAAATTTTACACAATTTGTAATCTTTGTGAAACAAAAGCAAATATATATTAATTGACCTTTCTTTCAAATTAAATTTGTCTTTGCTCTCTAAAGAAAGTTTTCACTGATTTGTTTTAAATCCCCAAATTCTAATTTTTTTATATAAAAATATAATATAGATGTAAATATAATAATAGAGCTATAATATCTTTTTTTCACCATCCAGGTTTTTTTCTAATTGTGGCCTTCTACTGCCAAATTTGAACCCTTTGTTGTTGCTTTCTTTCTTCATTATTTGCTTGTTTTCCTCCTAAGTATCCATTGTCTCTTTCGTGGAGTAGACTTTTTCCTAGCTTACTGTATATTTACTTTTTTCTCCTCTTTTGTCCTTGTCTTTTTTGTCGGTCGTATGCTAAGCTCTTGGTATGGTAAGTTTATCAATATCTTCATGATGGGTTTACCCCTTTACTTGTGTTCGTAAACCCTCTATTCTCTCTTTCCTTTCATTGCTCAGATTTTTTGCTTTGTACTTTCTTCACGATAGGACGACTTAGCACTTTTCTCGATTTAGTTCATCCTCTAGTCTGTAATACTATTAGGGTCTATTTTGGTCTCAAACTTTCGTTATTGTACACTCTTCAGCCATGCGTCAAAGTTGAATTTTCCTACGAGTTTTTATGTACGGCACTATTTTGCGCCAATTCTCTACTATGTTTGTCATCTTGACGCGTTTGCGCTTCCTTGATTACGAGATCTGCGCTGGAAAGAGATAAGTCGTTCTTTATCTGTCTTTTTCATTCCAGATAGGTCTAGATCTAGGTCTAGTTGATACATTCTTATTTTTTGTAAATAATCCTCGTTTTTCATTGATAATTCTTTCCATTTCTTTCACTATGTAGTTAAGTTACAATTTCGTGGATCCTCAGGCCCCTTCCCTCTAGTACCCCCACCACCTCCCCCTCCCCCCTTTTTTCCTTTTTTTTCTTTTTTATCCTGCAGATAGATTTATATCTAGATTATTCTAGGTTGTTTTTTTTATCTCATCATTCTTCTTCTCTTCTCTCTGTCTCTTCTCGCGCCTTATCCCAGGGAGGGTTCGGCGGTCCGGATCCGGAGTCTCCAAAAGTCTCTGTCGTCTGCATCTTCTGGCACCACCCGCAGTTCCCGCATGTCTTGGTCCACCAGATCGCACCATCTCCCTCTGGGTCTGCCTCTTGGTCGCCTTCCGGGGACCTCCATGTCCATCACTTGTCTGAGTTTGCTTTCTTGCTCCCTTCGGTGCACATGCCCAAACCATCTCAATCTGCTCTCCCTTGCTTTGCTTTTTATACTCCCCACCCCCAGCTCTTTTCTGATATCTTCACTCTTCATACTCAGCATACTCATTTCTGTCTTCTCTAGAATGTTTTGCTCTTTCACTCCGGTCGTTTAGCATTCTGCTCCATACAAGATGACAGGTCTTACCACTGTGGTATATAGCTTGGTCTTTAACTTTGTTGGTATCTTTTTATCTGCTATGACTTGCCCCAGTTCTCTCCATTTTTGCGACGCAGCCTTCACTCTTGCTCTTACTGCTGTTTCTTATCCCCCCTCTTTTCTGAATGTGACCCCTAGGTATTTGAACTGATCCACTTAATTCAGCTCCCTTCCTTCCTTATCTTTGATGTTCACCTTAGTTCTATTCCTGCCACTAACCATCAATTCAGTTTTCCCTGTATTCACTTTCAGTCCCTTGCTCTCCAATCCAATCTGCCACTTCAGCGATCTTCTCTGGAGTTCCTTCTCTGAGTCAGCTATGATTGCCAGGTCGTCTGCAAAGAGCAGTTCCCATGGTAGCCCGTTTCTGCACTCCTCGCTGATTGTGTCTAGCACAATGGTAAAGAGAAAGGGGCTAAGGCCTGATCCCTGGTGGAGTCCAACCTCAATCTCAAACTGACCTGTTTTGCCATGAGCCGTGCGTACCACTGTTATTGCCTTTTTGTAGGTTGCCTTTACCAAGCGGATTAGCTTTTCTGGAATTTTCCTATTTCTGAGTGACCAGTACACCAGGTCTCTCGGCACTCTGTCATACTCTTTGAAGGTCAACAAAAGTTGTGAACAATTCTACTTTTTTTCTTGATGTTTTTCTTGTATTTGCTGGAAGGTGAAGATTGCGTCTGAGGTTCCCCTCCCGGGCATGAAGCCAAACTGCATGGGGTCGATCTCCACGGTTTTCCTAAGTCTCCCTTCGATAATCTTCTCTAGAATCTTCATCCCGTGCTTAAAGATCTTGATGCCTCTGTAGTTTCCACAGTCAAGTGGATCGCCTTTCTGCTTGTAAATGGGCACTATCTCACTCTGTGTCCAGTCCTCTGGCATCTCTTCTTCTTCCCAAACTGTTCCGATGATGTCTACCATAATGTCTACTCCACTCTCCTCCAGTACTTTTATCATATCAGCACTAACTCTTGAGCACCCCGCTGCTTTTCCCTTCTTCATTGGGGGGCCTAGATAGCTCAGTTGGTAGTGGCTTCGCTCCGTGGCCAAGAGGTCGCGGGTTCGAAACACAGCCGAGCACAGTCTGGGCCCCTACTGGTTGGGTCGGTGTCAGTATAATGTGACCGGCTGAGGCTAAGTCATGGTATCCCCGCTAGTCTCTGGGTGGCAGCCCGTACATTGTCATTGGGACCCAAGCACTGAGAGCACCTTTGAAGTGGAATTGGGCTTGTAAAAATACCCTTCAATCAATCAACCCTTCTTCATTGCCTTTATAGCATCTATTATTTCCTTCCTTGTAAGCTCTTGTATCGGGCCCTCTACCGGTGGTATATCTTCCAGTTCATCTCTCTGGTTTTCTTTGTTTAAGAGTGTTGTATAATACTTCCTCCATCTTTCCTTTATCTTCTCTCCGTCAGTCAGCACTTCTCCCTGTTGGTCCTTGATCCCTTTTATCTCTTTTATGTCTCTTTTCCTTTTTAACAATGGACCACATCCTATCTGAATGTACAGAAGGGCCTCACTGCACCGACCAGGACCTGAGGGACTGCACTGATGCTGCTCAGGCCTGGATCACACATTGGCGCGACAAGATATGATGATGATGATGTCTCTTTTTGCCTCTGCTCTCTGCTTTGCAATCTTGTAAATCGTCTTCTCTCCCTCCCGAGTGTCAAGATTTTCGTACCACTCTTTGTAGCCCTCCTTTTTAGCTTTCGCAACGGCTCTTTCTGCTTCCTTCTTCTTTTCTTTGTATAATTCTTTTAGTTGGTCTGTGCCTTCTCTTTGCCAGTTTTTAAACGCCTCTTTCTTCTTCTTGATCGATGTCTGTACTTCTTCGCTCCACCACCAAGTCTCCTTATCAATTTTCTTGCCCCCTTTTGATGTTCCACACACCTCTTCTGCGGTGCTAAGCAATACTCCTTTGAGATCTATCCACTTCTCGTTTGCTGTC
>BMAT01009880.1:40613-51800 GCA_019649035.1 Elysia marginata | reverse complement strand
GTTACACGTGCAAACAAAGAGCCACAGAGAAGACACCCACAGAGCGAAAAAAGCGATAAAAAGATAGAGAGAGGCTTCTCGGAATTGTTTTCATGCAACCTTATAAGCTCAACTATGATTTCTGTAAGTTAAGAGTATGTATTGATAGGCCTAGATCAACTCACTGCAGCTGTTATTTTTTGCCTGTTGAAGATTCTATCGAGCGATGATAACGTAACGTACGAGACCACCCTCAAAATTACCACCCTTCTATCGACTTTTTTCACGCAACGCTGCTTTCGTTTTGAAGTCTATATTATTATTGTCTTTTTTTTCTTTTACGCTGAAGCATGTTAATATGTCTTATATAACATGGCTTGACTTCAGTGCAGCTGTGCTTGAAACATGGTTTGTAATATACCATAAGAATGCTTTTCCCAGAGCTCAGATATTCGTTAGAATCCAGTGCATCGTAGATTTAAATTTAAGTTCTTTTAACTATATGCCCGAAAACTGAGTTTGGTGCATGTAAAGTAATAAAAAAAAAAAACGCTTGCTCTTTACAGCTTAGCCCACTTACCTTGCCAGGAAATGCTCAGTCCCGCACAGAGGTAATCCATTCTGAGGTAATAGCTGAAGTAGAATTTTTTTCCAAGCTGAAACTTTGTTAAATCCAGCGGCTATCTGGCTTTTTTGGCTCGAGTGAATCTGAACAATCTTAAAACTTAAAAAAAAAACCACTTACAGGTATATTCAGTATAGGAACTTCTTGGTTTAAATATTTCACTCGAATCATAAAAAAGTAAATGTACATACACAAAAGTTAGCTATTGCCCTCAACACACATTATTTTTGCAAACTGTTTGTGATTCTCTTCATCCTAGGTAAACGGTTTGAACTGATCAATCTAGTCTCTTGTCTATTACAGTCAGGTAAGGTAGTCAAGAGCATCGCGGCTGTATCTCGCTCTCTCTCTCTCTCTCTCTGTCTCTGATCCCGCATCGGGCCAGGCTTAACCCGCTCCTCGCCTGTATTATGTCTGATCATTCTATTTTCCACTCACAGGACCGTGTAAAAATGGTGCGGCTGCCGACGCGCGCTCTCCTGTCCTGATTTATCTTGTGCTCACATACACACACACGTACGTTCAACAAGGTGAGCAAGTGGGGAAGCTTCTTGTGGCAACAAGGTTTGATGCAGCCTAGGTTCGTTTCTTGAATACTCCAAGTTTCTTTCCTCATGCTGTGATGTTTGACTGTTAAAAGGATATAAACAGGCTACCGTGTAACTTTTACATTCGTGTTGGCGAAGAAATAGCCCGGTAAATGATTTTACACCTTGGGAGCTTCAAATGAACGTAATGGCCCAAAACTTGCGTTGAAATCTTGTTTTATTTTTCTTTGTCTTCTAACTTCAATGACAAATGGCCCAACGCGATAGAGCAAACACTCGGAGTTATAAAAGGTCTTTGGAAAGATCCTTTAGAGTTTTATTTAACATAAATCTTTTTCCGAAAGGAAAAATTAATCTGCTCTGAGATAACATTATAAGTTAGAACTGTAACAACCAGCGAACTTCACAAAAAACTATTTACAAAGTAAACAGAGTTATTTGATCAACCTATTGAATAAGCTATTTTGTACCGCTCTCAATATGTCCTATATTTTTTTGTTGAAAACAACTTTATCAATAAAAAAATTGTTCGACAACTGTGAAAAGATCCACAGATCACTAACCCAAACAAGGCTTTTTTATTTTGGTTGGAAGAAATCCAATACAGCCATTAAGTATAAACAAAAAGAATCTAGTCGCTCATGTACCGATAATAATGCCTAAATACCCCTTTAAACAACTATATCCTGTTCGAATCAATTGCATTGCATGTGAAATTTTCTCTCTCCTTTCATTCCCTCATTATGTTTAGTTTGAATGCCACACTCAACTGAAGATTAATTACGAAAAAGGAATTCGTCAAAATATACCAAGAAAAAGTTGTTAAGCTCTTCCGTAAGACTAACGATGGAGAGGCTATCAAAGTGCTTTGCCTATTCAATATCTATGGTGGTGGTATTAGCGAGAATGTGTTTGCTACGCGAGTTGAATAAGTCTGGTTGGTGATAAGCTAGTTGCTGCGGGCGTTGGGAGGAAGTAGGGCCCATTGGCTACAGACATAGGCCTGTGCTGGGGTATTGCAATATTTATAACCTGAAATATTATGTTTTGAACTGAGACGACCGTAGACAAAGTGCCAAGCCGAGTGACAGACGAACTAGCCATACAAATATGGTTTTTTTTTTCCTGACGAAATTTATAGTTTCTATGAGGTATCATAAGCCCATCTCAGATTGATTTGAGGAATCGTCTAGGTCGAAGCCATATATCTTGATAGAGAAATATCGCATGGACGAGAAGATAATGCCTGCAATGATACTAGTTGCGATTTTTTCTTTTACTATTATCAAAACAGTGAAAGGCTTTTACATTAATTATAGTAATTATCTTGTGTTTAAAGAGCCAGCAAATGAACAGAATTGGTATTGTGCATATACTAACGGAAAAAAATTTATTAGCCAACATATTAAGACAATTTACGCAGGTTAAATTTGGACTATCTCTGTTGTCAACGAGGGTAATTTTTGCTTCATCTCCACACGACAAAAGTGTCTTTAAATACCAATATGCTAAAATATTTTATAATTTCATGGACCGCTTTGTACATTAACAGAGTTTTTATTATTAAGGGAGCTTATAGATCGGTGAAAATTTTGTAACAAAACGAACTATTTTTTTCAAGAATGAAGGGAAAATACTGGCCGTTAATTATAACCACTTGTGCCATACTTTTCTATTAGTGTCATGACTTATAAGTTTTATCCATGGTTGTATAACAGTGGAACTCCTGAATAAAGACCTGGAAATATGTTGGCAGAAAACAGGTCATATATGAGGGGGGGGGGGTCCTTAGTTCAGGGGTCAAAGTACAATGCCCATATAAGCGGACGTACTCAAATTTAGTCATATAAGAGGGGTTCTCTTTTTTGATGGAGTCTAAACTGAGGCTTCCACTGTATATATGTGTGTGAGAAGCTGGGAAAATCATCCACTTAGATCAAACAATGAGCGTTACTTTTTCACATTGAGGTAAAAGAAGAGGTTGCTCATAATTAATTCCTTTTTATTTGAAGACGATATGTTGAATCACATTTAAAATACGACATGTTTTGGTAAAGTCAAGTTGTAGATAAAGTAAAATATTGTGTATCAGCAACATGTGGATGGTTTTTCTAGCTCCTCACACATATTTATATTAATTTGATGAATTGTAAATTTTATCTAAAGTCTTCGTGTTTGGGGGGGGGTGTTTTGTTTAGTTTTGTTTGTTGTTGTTTTTTTCTTTTTTTGCATGACAGTTATGTGCGAGTAAGTAGGCCTATAGACTCCTGGAAATGCAGCGATCCTGCCAGACCTGCTAGTAAGTTATCATGACCATAATAGAATAAATCGATGCCGCCTACATTGTCTTCTGGCATCTGTTCATGCTATTCTATAATGTTTCTGCATATATGTTGCATAGCCTACTCGAGGCAGCGACTTTCTGAGTGCTTGAGTTGAAAAGCTCTATATAGCCAAGTTTGGGTAAGCCAGGCTTGTCCCTATTATAACGTTTATGTAATACGTTTACAAAACGCTCAAGAGATTTGTATCGTGCTGAAGGTATTAACAGTTATCACACTTTTTAAAGAAACTATCATCATTTCTCAGTTGCTGGAAAAGAGCACAAACTTTCAATCGAATTGTCCTAATTCATGTTACCTAAGAAAGCCCCTTTCAATGCATTACATCTTACTGTTCTAATTTGTCTGCTTTGACTCGTGTGACTTAAACATTTCCTTTGGAAACTAAATGTTACCACAGAGATCAGTGGAGCTGTTTATACCCTGTCCCTCAAAGTTTATAATAGGTTTATATATATATGAACATGTTTATGACATTGTGTGATACATTAATCTCTCTATAATTAAGTATGCACTAAATTGGTCTGTTTTAAGTTGCTGTTAAGATATAATTAAAAAATCAAAAGATCAAAGTAATAACAGCAGCAACAACAACAACTACAAAAACAATAATAATAATAATAATAATAATAATAATAATATTAATAATAATAACAATAATAATATTAAAAACAACAACAAGTTTAATTTTCGTACAGTGTCAGTTTTTTTTCCTCTTGGAGTATTTTTCAGCAGCAAACTTCTATAAAACTCCATCTCCTAGATGATTTTTTATATTTCATTTTTTTCAGAGAACTAGAACTTTAGTTGAATTTTGTTTCCATCTAATATTAACGCAGTATGAGTGCCCTCCTAGCTCAAAGCATAGATTTTTTTTATCGCGTGTATCTACCTGAAAGACGCCTGACGATGAAGTTATGGAGATCTGAAGTAAACTGAGCTTAGGGCAAGGCCTATCAGCGATACATTCAGATCAACTATACTTAAGTAGTATCAAACTTTTTTATTTATTATAAAATCTACAAAGTGCAAACTCCAAGAAAGCATAGTGGTTTCGCCACAGCTGTAAAACAACTTAACAATTTCTATTATCTAACAGTGTTAAAGCATTGATTGTTTGCAAATAATAGAAACACCTTTAAAAAGCATAGACAAGAAAACAAAATTTAACACTTTCCTAAAAATTTGTTCGCCTCTACTTTTATTAAGAGGCAGGCGCCAATGCCATTGTCGAAATGACCTTAAGTTGAATGGTCGATAATTCGCCATCACAGATCTTTCCTTGTTTCTTTAAATTAAAAGGTCCGGTGACTGCTTTTAAGCTGCTTGAAACTGAATTATAGATTTTTCTTAAGGATGATTTTTCTTAGTTTTTTTTTCATTATTTTACACACTTTAAAGGTTTTATTATGTGGTGAACAGTTAGCTCTTTTTCTTTGACAACTGAGTTCACAAATTCAAAAAAATATTGCAAAACTGAAGCAACAGGTTTCATCTTTGTGAGATAATAGAAAAGAGGGTTGTAAGAGTAAAGAGATATAAATATCCTTATCACTGTGATAACATGCTTTTTGTACTAGGAAGTTTTCTAGCGTGGACTGAAAAATTGAGGGATATGCGATTTTGGCGCGAATCTTTTTTTTTTCACCAATGAATTTTACAATGCCTCTTTATTTGTTCTGAACATTAAAGCTCAAAGATGCACAGAATTTGAATAGATTAGCATAATTTACATTTCCAAAGAGGCATTTATGTCCTTATTTGCCCGCCGAAAGGCATTATATAATCTAGATAATCTTGGGACTGACAAAAGAATTTTTACGCTCGTTAAAACGAGCTCTTGAAACACTGTTTCTATTGCACAATAAAAAAATGTTTTTGAAATATATGTACTAATGAATTTATAGAATTGAAAAATATTGCGTCATGTGCCAGTGAAAAAAAGCAAACTAAAAACAGTCAAAACCTTCAACTCCCAGGTAGGCCTACAGCTAAACGCATTAATGCCTTCTGTCAGTCCACGTCATTGTTGGGGTGAAGGTAAAAAATGGATATTTTAAATTACAATTTTTTAATTTTCCTAACTTTAGACCAGGATGCAATACCTCTATAATAGCTTTCTGAGAAATTTCATTTGCGGTCTCGTCGACTAAGGCAGATAGAGTTATAGCTCTATGCAAGGAGTAAAACGTGTATGCCTACAAGTTTACGGCGGCCCCTCAGGTTTCTGGGGCTGTAGCCGAGTTATCGAGAAATTTTAACAGGCTTTTCAGTATTCAAACTATTTGAGCCTGCAAGACTTACCAGGGCAGTAGACGGCGCTTTGGTAAAACACAGATTTAGCCTATCCGTTTGCTTACATGACTTTTTGTCGTTGTGAATGCACCTATTTATAGGTTTGTAGATCTTCATATCCCCCTCCCCCTCCTCTTCGAGTTTAACTGAGCGTGTTTATCTTTCTCCAGCCCGTCTGTAAGTCTTGTTTCCTAGGTTTCACATTCCTCCTTTTTACCATTACTTTGCTTTCGCTCTTACTGCAGTTAACCTAAGGGGCTGAGAACACACTCATAAAAAATTTCACACAAAAAATTGAACATCAAAAGAAATCTTCCGATGGATCTGAATAAGTTAGCTTCATTTTATTTGGCATGGTTATAAGGTGACTTTTGACGGTGTCATGAATTTCTTTTTCTTGGAAATAATAGCTGATGGCATCATCTGAGGTTTTTAAATTGTTTGAGCAAATCCAAAACTACTATAGAATATTTGCAGCCTCTTGTCACTTTGAATGCCTCTTTGGTTGATATCATTGCAAAAGATTTTACGAGTATATCGTTAGGAAAAAAATGTATAATCATCAAATACCATTCATAATTTATGCAACAGCACCGACATCAAAAACAGCTACGCTAGTAGAAGAATTATATGAATCCTCCAATATGGAAGCAGATGCGAAACGATAACAGCTAGATCCGTTCCAAGGATCGATAAAGTGATTAATTCATTGTGCAAGCGGCTACAGAAACACAAATTATTATAGAGCTAACAAAAGCTTTATAAACAGAGAAATTCTCTTTGGCTTTTATAAAGCTTTTCAGGTTATGTCTTAGAAAAAACCGATGACCGAAAACGTTTGCTCACCCCTCTCTCTTTCCCATTTTAAGAAAAAAATATTGCCACACTGTTTGTAAATCAGATATCGGACAAAAGTTCTAAAAAGGACATGACAATTGCTGACATTACAGGCTATTACACAGACAAAGTTATATCAACATTTATATCACACTTACCTGACTCTGCTGTGTAGTAGCTTGGTGTATTGTTTCCTTTTATCTTGCCTTCTTCGTCAATAATTAATGCCTCTTTAATGAAAACTGTCCTTAAAGGGAAATAAGAGATAGCCAAAAGATTTTGAAACTTTACAATAACAAAAATGTATTGTTTCGCCATTGTGTGATTATTGTGACAGGTGAATAGAGTGTTTCAACATTTTATGAGCCTTAATACAGCAGCATTGTTCTGATCACTATAAATTTATGAAGTTATGGTGTGGATTTAAATCAAAATATTGATCTCGTAACATCTTTGAGCCCTTCTAACTCCTCATGTTACCTTCCTCTCCTCTTTAGCTGTAATTATCATCATCATCATCATCATCATCATCAGCACCATCATCATCATCATCATCATCATAATCATCATCATCATCATCATCATCATCATCATCATCATCATCATCATCATCATCATCATCATCATCCTTATCATCTTCATCTTTCGCAATCTCCTGCTTGTCTTGTCTATCTTAGGATGATTTCCTAAATGTACTAATAGACAATCGTTCTGGTTTAGCACAGCATGAAAACCATCATGTTGTATAACGTATAATACCAAAAGAAATCTTGAAACGCATTCCGTTGAACGGACTTAATTTTGATGAAATTTAGATTTGTCATCTATCACCAACAAAGTTCTGTTTCAGTTTACTTTAAGACAAACACACCTACATGCTGTGAGTCACTAGTGCTCGCACAGTTGTCTGGGATTTAATAAACAATAACTATAAGCAAGCACACGATAAAAATGTTGGAACTGTGTCAAAAATGTAAAAAGAGAAATAATGAAAAGATGAACGCAATACCAGTTCGGCACTCTGAGCAGTCCAAAAAGTTCAGGTCATGACGTTCGTGCATAATGATCAAACTGCTTTCTCAATCTCAATAGATTAAGGTCGGTTTGCCATACATAATCAAAGAGATTGAACATTATTCCAAGCAGTCTCTAAGACATTCGGCCAAAATTGCCGTAGTGCCAAAATATACCATTGTGATATATACGAGCAGAACTAGTCAAATACCCGGTGAACAGTTTCTCCTACTCATCCATTGTTTATGTCGCATAATAAATTTGAATCATTATTTTAATGGCCGAGACGAGTGTTAATGGCCCTGTGTGATAACCTAACGCAAGCGTTTTAATCGATTACGTTGACAACAGTTTTCAAACAATTTTAGTTTGAAATGTATATTTAAGTTTTAACTACTTTTCTGTAAGGATCTACGAAATCATTGTTTAAGCCTTATTCATCTAAAGACTCCTGCTACCTAAATCTAGTTGTTATCGGCATAATTTGGGGTAGGGGGAGGGCGGGGGAGGGCAAACGTTAAATTCAGATTAGAATGATTAGATTAGATTCAACACTGCTTCTCTCCTTCTCTCTCTCTCTCTCTCTCTCTCTCTCTCTCTGTCTCTATCTCTCTGTCTGTTTATTTGTCTCTCTCTGCCTCCATCTCTGCTCTGTCTGTCTGTCTAACTCTCACTTTCTTTCTCATTTACTCTTCCACTACACTACCCCTACATTAAAAACGTAGGAACCTTGGAGAAAAACGAACTGGTATAGATTCTTTATTATTCTAACTTTTATTTTCATTTGAAAAATTACCATGCTAACGAGGGTCGAAAGAGTTGCATATCTAATATAATGTAACGATGATGTATATGCGTGGTGTTTGTTAGATCTATAAAACTTTTACACAAGACAGGCAAAAACAATAACTCTGAGAATTAAAAAGAATATCCCCCTCATTTTCATAAACTAAACTCCTAATAGAACCAATAGTGTTGCAGTGTTTTAAAGACAGTTTTCTAAGCACGCGATTTCTCCGTTAAAAGATGGAATGCCGAATTGAAGCTTAAATTTGAGATTCAGTCGGTGGTGTGCCCGATTTTCCTTGGTTCTAGGACCTGTTGCATGCTAAACTCTGTAATCGATCAAAATAATTCCATTATTGGGATAGAATTGCAGAGCCGTCGCTTGTGGGATGCAATTTCTTCACAGGCAGAGATTAGTCTGCTCTCGAGTACTTTTACGGTTTTATGAGAATTTTTTTTAAAAAGGAGATTAGAGTTACAGTGCGGAGTTACAAAATAAAGACGCATTAGAAATAAAGCGCAATCATGTTTGACCAAAATTAAAAACGTATTTAGGAAAACAAGCAAAGTTCTACAACACAGTTGTTTCTTTGATATTTACACCCATCGCTAGTTATTTTATCTAGGGTTGAGTTTTTCAAATAAAGGGAAACTTCAACCCTAACTTTTCATTCAGTATCAATCATGTCACAGTAAAATCAGTTGTTAGTGTCTAGGTATGAAAATAGTCTTACTACATATGGTTATATTTCGGTCTGTTTATTGTGCATCTTTCTCCGTATGGAATCATGTTGGGTACCAGTCTCTATTCTCTTTCTCACTCTTTCTCATTCTCTCTCCCTCCCTCTCTCTCTCTGCCTGTCTCTGTCTTTCTTTCGTTGTTTCTTTCTCTATGTCTGCTCTCTTTTACTCAAAACAAAAAAGAGTTTTATATGTGCACGAGAGAGGTTTTCTTGTGTAAAATTTAAAATAAAAATAGTTACAGGCCCTATAGTGCGGCTTAAACTGTTAGGTCGTTATTTTTTTAAATACTTGTAACTCGTTTTATACCCAACCCACATTATCCATATTGCGCATAGATCCTAAAATCAATTTGCCCTAACACGGCTGCATTTCAAATGCCTTCGTTCATTATTTCTGGACTTGCTTAAAGAAATCTTTATTTAAAAGAATAACCTACCGATCTGCATACAATAACTACTCGGGCTTTGGAGTATTGATGACCAGATATTTGCACCATACAAAATAATTAATGTGGCTCATTGAAACCCTACTTTATCTTTAACGTTCCTCAAATTTGTTATTTTTTGTTGCTTTTATGCTTTTGTTTATTGACAACTGTCTGGTTGTTTGTCCTGGAGAGTCTGAAATTACAGACTGACAGCCTGTCTAGATCTTAAATGAAATTATGTGTCGTGACTGACAGAATTTCCTGCTAAATTAGTTTTTATTAAACTGAAAGATTCCTGGCAAGTAGGTGATATCATTTTTTTGCTTTTGCTGAACAGCTTTCGCGCAATGATAATGGCTATTTTGGACAATAGTTTCTTCTTGAAACATATGATCACATGTTACTCTCAAGCTTTGATAAATTTCTCTTAGTGACATAAATTTTGAACTTTAATGAGGAACTTTATGCGCGCTGCATTGAGGCGACTACAGGGAGATTTTGCCTACGCCCACCTTAGTGCACTGGGAGGTAATTTTACAAGAATCTTTTAATGAAACCCCGTTGTGTCCCACATACAATCATCGAAAGCTGTCATTAAACATGCGTCAGTAAGGAGGGAACACACGTTTTGACTTGGGAAATCCAAACTACTGTAACATTATTTCCGAAGTCGGTAAAAACTGCTTGCACTACTTTGAAATATAGTTTTGGTAGGATTATTGTTTATGATATATGTTATCTTTATATATCTATTACCGTGTCGATTAAACTTACTTTCCATTACTGTTTCGTTTTGAAATCATACGTCAATATCCTACACTCCTATAGTATTGAAATACATTGTTTAGCCATCCCTTCTACTATTCAATTTGACAATTTAATGTTATATTTTATCGAATCAAGCCTTTTCCCCATTGAAAATTCAGGGAGAAATTTTAGTTCTCTAAAAGGTTCAAAACTTAACTTTATACTTTGTGTTCCTAATAATATGTTAAACTTGCATAAGCGCGAGATCGCGGGGTTTCTGTTTGTAAGAATAGTAACAATAATATACTGAACGCGAAAAGAACACAACATTACATGCTTCACTATCTCGCTCCTACACACAACTATAATAGATCTATAGACAGTTTGAATTTTGATTGTATGTGAAAAGCAGCCCATCTGTTCTTGAGTTTACCCAGTTTACCCTACGGACGTGGCTTGTCTGCCAGGGTGAGCGACTTTCAAATAATCTCTGAAAACGGAAATCTTTGCAGGTCTTTTTCAGCTTATCTGCTTCATCACGACAGTAAAAATGGCAGAAACAACTAACGTGTAAGTACTAATACAGTGATAAGATCTTTATCTGCATATGCATTACATCCCCGTCGCCCTTATACCAGCCACATCGTACCTCCAGCTTATTGTCAGCAACCTGATCAATGGTCTAGAAGAGCGTGAATCTTGGGCTCATATCCAATGGCGCACAGTTGCATTCTGTGACAAATCCTTGTTCGTCAATTACCATTATGAAAAAGTGGACGTGTGTGGAGAAGAGGAGAAGGAAGACACCACCTCCAGTTTGTTATAGAGCACGACGGGTGGGGT
>BMAT01009880.1:27566-39271 GCA_019649035.1 Elysia marginata | reverse complement strand
CACAGAACTGTATATATGATGAGATGGTATCAGTCAGTTCATTTATATTAGTACAATTGTTTATAAACACATCCCAGTCCGTCTTTTCAAAACATTCTTGCAGTTGTAGAGTAGCGTTCGCGGTCCACTTTTTAACAACTTTCACGGCAGGCTTGGCGCACTTTAATAATGGCTTGTATTTTGGTATAAGTTGTACATTATTGTGATCAGAGTCTCCCAAAGGGGCGAGTGGTACACACTTGTAGGCATCAGGAATGTTACAATAGCACAGATCAAACGTTCAGTCACCTCTTGTTGGACAGGACACGTAGTGGTGGTAGTGGGGGAGTGCACTGTCAAGCGAGCAGTGATTAAAGTCACCAAGTATAATTTTCACTTTTCAGAGCGTCAGGCCATTTTGTTTCTTGTTCATGGATGCGTGAAGTAAGTGTTCCGACAGCCTCTGTCTCGTTTGCTGTTGGCGGTATATAGATGACATTGACCAACACACCTGTAAGCTCACGTGGTAAATAGTGTGATCGGATATGATATATTTTATCTTTATATATATAGTACCGTGTCGATTAGACTTACTTTCCATTACTGTTTCGTTTTGAAATCATACGCCAATATCCTACACTCCTACAATATTGAAATACATTGTTTAGCCATCGATTCTACTATTCAATTTGGGAATTTAATGTTATATTTTATCCAATCAAGCCTTTTCACCATTGAAAATTCAGGGAGAAGTTTTAGTTCTCTAAAAGGTTCAAAACTTTACTTTACACTCTGTGTTCCTAATAATATACTTGCATAAGCGCGAGATCGTGGGGTTTCTATTTGTAAGAATAGTAACAATAATATACTGAACGCGAAAAGAACGCAACATTACATGCTTCACTACCTCGCTCCTACACACAACTATAATAGATCTGTAGATAGTTTGAATTTTGATTGGATGTGAAAAGCAGCCCATCTGCTCTTGAGTTTACCCAGTTTACCCTACCGACGTGGCTTGTCTGCCAGGGTGAGCGACTTTCAAATAGTCTCTGAAAACGGAAATCTTTGCGTGTAAAAACCCTAGAGCGCCGGAACTCACCAGATTTGACTCAGGGGTACCTCACAAGGTCGACAACAATAAATGCTAATCGTTAGAACAAATATTTTTGTGTTTATAAAAGCATCGGTCATCTGAAAATGGCTATTGTGCATTTTGACTTCTTCAACTTATTAAGTAGGTCTTCCTATCAATGGAAATTCCCACAAAATGAATGTACACAGTAGGAAGATTTATCGGACTCGGACCACGTTTACACCAGACGAACGTGGCAAGAGATCGCTACCATTCTGAAAGGCTTTAAAAGACTATCCAGACGACACAACAGATAACTTGTCACAAATCACGTGAACAACAGGTCTCTTTCAGCTTATCTGCTTCATCACGACAGCAAAAATGGCAGAAACAACTAACGTGTAAGTAGTAATACAGTGAGGAGATCTTTATCTGCATAATTATGCATTACATCCCCGTCGCCCTTATACCGGCCACATCGTACCTCCAGCTCATTGTCAGCAACCTGATCAATGGTCTGAGAGCGTGAATCTTGGGATCAGATCCAATGGCGCACAGTTGCATTCTGTGACAAATCCCTGTTCTGCAATTACCATTATGAAAAAGTGGACGTGTCAGGAGAAGAGGAGAAGGAAGACACCGCCTCCAGTTTGTTATAGAGCACGACGGGTGGGGTGGAGCATCTTTGATAATGTGGGGTGCCATCACCTTTGTAGAATATGGCCACAACAAATGCACAAACGTACTTGCAAAATGTGATTCAAGCCCATGTGGTGTCTTATAATGGCACCAACAGAGAATTTTTTTTCAACGAGACAACCAAAGAGCTGACACAGCTCCGTCTACTAAACAGTTTCTTGAAGAAACCAACGTTCAAGTTCTTACCAGCACTTTCACTGGGCCTTAATCCTACCAAAAATCTACGGGTAAACTTGCAGAGGAGAGTTGGCAATCGAACTCAGCAACATGAAGACGTCGGTGATCTAGAACACTCACCGTGGAGGCAGAGGGATGCCATTCCAAGTCATTTTTTGCAATCTCAATTGGGACGTTGATGTGCTGTTCTAATGGATGCTCATGGAGGCCTCATATTATTATAAGCAAAATACTGTCTTGATAAGTAAGCTAATCCTAATGACTCATTTACTGAAATGATATGATTCAATAAAAGCTGCCTAGATTGTATGGTAGAATTCGAATAATGACACCCCGTCTCTTTAAAACATACTTTATTGAGGGTTTTCTGTTTGATCAGTTGTTTTTTTTTTGTTTTTTTTTGTTGTTACAAAAGGGCGCGGGTGGTTTTGGTGTTACCTGTAGCCTACCAATTACTTACCTTTAAAATAGTGAATAATACGCCGCGCTTTGTGTATTACTTCTTTAGTTATTATATGCTGAACATTTGATACTGCGTTTTTTTTACTATCAGTATATCTTTTTATAATGTAGATCTAGCTAAGATCCAAACTGTCAGCATCTTATCCTTGGATGTGAGACAACCCAGAACTTCAAAAAGTTATGTTTTAAAAACATAAGCCTCTAAAAATTATCAAGGCATATGTTTTTCTATTTCAGTTAAGGTCTAGGAAAGCACCTTTGTAGTATTTAAAATCTGAATCGGGATAAACCTTTAGACCTTTATTCGGATGCTAGCTACTGTAATTTGTAAAAGCTAGATGGCATGTTTAATAAAGCAAGTTAATCACATTATGAACCAAATCCCAAACAGTATGCCTCATGATTGGAGAACATCAGCTGCGAGAAGAGCCATTACCAACCTACCTTGGAGTTACTTTTGACAAAAGACTAACTTGAAAGGCCCAAACCGTCAGTAAGCTAAAAGGAACAAATAAGGAAAGACTGAAGAAGAACAACTTTTGTAAGCATTCCAGAAACATTGAATCAAAAAACGAAGAACTTGCGGGACTGATCACACTGAAAACTGTATCACTTTACTGTTCCGTTTTTCCATACGAGATGCATACACTTCGAAAGATTGTAAAAGAGATAGAGAACATTGGCCTCAAGGCACAGCTCTCAGAGCGAGAAATAATGGATTTTACAAATAAACACCTCGACAAGAAGTACCCAATCAAGGAATGGATAAGAATGTACACCGATGGTTCTGCCACTGATGCTATGATTGGTTGGTTGGTTGTTTGAATTTTAACGTCTTTTTTCATCTACATGGTTATATCAGAGACGGCGCTTGGGACAATTGAAAGCGTGCTGCCACGCTGTGATGTAAGGAGTGCTTGCATACACCACACCCAGTCACATTATCCTGACCCCGGGCCGACCAGACTTAGCACTAATTTTATAATGCCAGACACTAGGCGGATCAGCTGCTAATACCAATTTTAAAGTCCTTGGTTTGACTCGGCCGGGGATCGAACCACGCACCTCCCGATTCTGAGCGAGTGTCTTACCGCTAGGCCACAAAGCCGGTCTGATGCTGTGAGAAATGGAGGTTAAGGAGTTTATTCTACCCTACCAGACGGAATGCGGTGCACCAACTACAAGGCAGAACAGAAGCCATCAAGGAAACCTTCCACATGGGACTGTCCCATGAGCTTTTAGAAATTCTTTTAGAGTAGTTCCCCTTGGACAATGGTGAGTTTTAGGTTCAGAATTAGCCCTGAAGTTATTTGAATAAGCTACCTCGCCAACAGAAGAGTTCGCAGGTGAGTCTACCTTCTGAATTTTACCCACAAAAAGGTTAGTACTAAAACAGTGCCATAATCAATGGCAAAATCTCCAAACATCAAAAAGTAGTTATACTCAGCGACGCTAAGTTGGTACTGCAAACTTTGGAAAATACCAAAGACACTGAGTTTAATACCATTAGACAAAAACTGCTGGAGTTGGGGGCCAGAGTAGGAGAGCTTACCATTCAGTGGATACCAGGAGACACAACACTGAGAGCAATGAAAAGGGCAGACAAATTTGCCAAACTTGGCTCAGGATTGAAACAAGAAGAAACTGCAATCAGTCAAGAAGCAAATCAATCATCTAGATGGCCGCTGGAGAGAGTTGAAAGAAGAGCCATGAAGATTTTAACAAAAAAAGACGACATTTTTTCAAACTCGACAGAAAGGAACAAGCATTCCTTTTCAGATTAAGAACTGGTCACAACAGATTGACAAAATACATGTACACGTTTAGGACTTTTTGAATAGGGGAATCAGAAATGTACAATTGCGGAGGCTCTGCAGAGACAACTGAACATATTCTCCAGGAAGGCTTGATATATGAAGGAAAAAAATTAAAATTAGCAATCTACTGCAGAGCTTAGCACCAAACTATTTGGCCCACTCGGAGACCTAGAAAAAAACAATTAACTTCCAGGAGCTGACGGGTATTCATCCTTTAAACACTTAACATTTGGAGAACGCGAAGCAAAAGAAATTTGATGTTGGCAACAGGAGGCTTGATATTGGTGGTGACGAAAGTTCTAAAGGTATCGTTAAGATTTAACATTACAAAAAAGAAAAATTATTACAATTTTTTTACTTTTATCATAATTATGTGACCCCAAGCCCGAAATCCCAGTCAAAGTCGGAGATTTGTGTTAAGCAGAGAGCATAGAACTCCAGCACGAGATAGAATACATTCATCTATAATAGTTGTTTTTAGACTGATAACTCGTAGGTCTAAATATACATGTAGAACTTGTTGTCACCAGTTCCAAGCTTTCAACATTTTGACAGGGTTTGTAAAATTAACAACCACATTTTTCTTTTTCTTTTTTGATAACTAAGCGTGGGTTTTGAGTATAACCGAAGGTATTTGTTCGGCTCATCACGTTCATTTTAAACGTTCGTATAAGGGACAAGTTGGCTTGTAATAATAATAATAATAAACGACAAAGGTTATTGCAATAACAACTAACAATGTAGGCTTCAAAGATTTTACGCAGTCTTATCCCCCTTTGCGCTCACTTAGCAGAGAACGGCTTTATTTTCTAACGCAAAAGAGTGCCTGAAAAACGTTTGAAGACTCTTGATTGCTTCTTTTCTCGGTATCGATTTTGCAATCTTTATGGAAGTGGTCTTGCTGGTGGTGATTTACTGTTATGGAGTAAAAAGGCTATAAAAATAATTTAAGGTTTTTTTTTTAAATTTTACGTAGTATTTTCTTTTCTTCAGCTGAAACTAGGGCTAAAAACTTACGAAATACATGATATATAGACGACACTATAAGTCATACGATTCATTGTTTTTTAAAAACTTTTTTTTGTTTCTTTACCCCCCTTAATCTATCTCAGTCTAGATATTCTGTTTCCCAAGTCATCAAGAAAGTTCATGAAATATAGGGTTTGATAAAATGATTGGTACACAAAAGCGACCCCAATGCCTCTTAGATATATTTTCACTTTTTAATGAGCTGTAGATGTCATGCAACAAAATTATTTAAAGACTGAGTTCCCTACGCTGCGCTAGTAAAATAGTAATTGATTTAAAAAGCCTCATAAGTATGAGAGTGCATGATGAAAAGCTGGACTTCAGTGTGTAAAAAGGATAATGCGAGAGCGCTTTTTGCAGCGCCTAATCCATTAGAATACTTAACTTAGTGATTCAAGTGGTTTCACCAACAGCTATGACCAACCTATTTACCTTCTGTACACATTGTTTTCTGACATTTACTACTTACTCAATGAACGGTGTGACATGATTATCAAAATATTTTTTCACCTGATCAATTACCAATGGGGCATCATTCTTACTATATTTTGAGCTGTCTAAACAAAGATGGGGCATCATTCTTACTATATTTTGAGCTGTCTAAACAAAGATACGGCATCATTCTTACCATATTTTGAGCTGTCTAAAAAAGATAGGGCATCATTCTTACCATATTTCATCTGTCTAACCAAAGATGAAGCATCATTCTTACATTGTCTTTGCTTGCTAAATCAAAAACAGGATACCATTCTCACAATATTTTACCTGCCTAACCAAAGATAGGGCATCATTCTCACGACAGTTTTACATGCTCAACCAAAGATAGAGACCAATCTTACAATAAAGCCCAAGGCAGCCGAACAAGAGCACCTCAGATATGCTCTGTAAAAAAGTAGAAAAGAACATCGAAACACAGATCCTCCAATGGATTCCAGGCCATTGCAAAAAGGCAATAAAAAGCGGACAGGCTACTCCGAGAGGGGTCTGACTTCGAGCAGCTCAATGATGATCTAGCATAGCAACAGGCCAAACACATAATTAAAAGCTTCGCGAAAGGAAGGTGGAAAACTGAACATTTGCGTCACAACAGGCAAGACGGCTTACATCGGATGGATGGGCAGGGTCAAACAATCTCGTTCCTACTCCGGACTGGTGACAGCATGTTGAAGAGACACTTAAAAACGTACAAGATTGTCTAGATTAACCTTTGCTCGCGTGGAGAAGCTGCTGAAACTGTAGGACATATTCTAAAAGACTGCCAAAACTATAGACTACTTAGATAGGATATTTGGAGCAGTTCCGGAGACTTACAGAACAAACTCTGGGAAACTTTTCAAGGATGGCAAAGATCAACAGCTGCGTCCGCCAGACCGAAGTCAATATTTGAAGTGGACACCGAGATCAAAGAAGAATTCTTACAATATTTTCACCCGCTCAACTAACAATAGCTCAAGCAACGATGGGGCACGATTTTGACACAAACGTTGAAATTACTGTCTTTACACATTCAAAGACATTTTAAATGGCGTGCGAATAAATCAATTGATAGTTCTGAAAGATCAGTCGTTGAAAATTATGACATAAGTTCATATTCATTCAAAGTAAAAAAAATTGGCTGCTAAAACTTAGGTCAAACTGAAATAAAGGAGCTCTAGGAAGAAATTATACCAGCGTGCTTAATCTTGGTGATTTATACTCTGCAAAGACATAGAAAAGATAACCTGTATAAGCCGAAGTATCAAGGGTAATATAAAATAAAGAGTGAACGACTCCAAATCAAGCAACAAAGAACCTTGGTGTTTTTGTATTTTTAAACTGCATGGTTAATATTTTATAGCATGCTAGTTTCTATCTTGTGTAGGCCCCTGAGTGCTTCTTTATTTTGCGTTAATTTGATACAACTTGGCCAACTTAATGGATCTGAACTACCTTAACAATTATTTTTCTCTACAAAGAACTAGGAGTTATTACCATTACCATAACACCTATTAAAATATTGTTGAAAATTCACATAGAGAAAAGGGAAGTTGTATCAAGAAAAAATCCAGTCATTATCACACATTTATTTTTTGTTTATTTTTGCTAATTTTTTTTCTACAATATTTTGTCATTACATTTTTTTTCTTTATCTGTTTTCAGTGCTTCTAACAAAATAAATTGAATGGGCGACTTCAGCAACTGGAATAAATGAGTGAATGTTCTCTTGATGTTGAAGACTCTCATCTTATTCTTGACAATGAAGCGCTCAAAGCAGCTCTGATAAATCATTATTGATGCATTGTATTTACAATTTAGGCCTGCTTCGGATCAAAAGCGCAGGAGTTGGCATCAAAGGAAGGATTCGGCTGCCTTTGAGAGAGATTCATCAGAGCAGCTTCATACGACTGAAAGAGGGAGCGAGGGCTGTAAACACATACAGAAATTTTGAGGAGGGAGAGATGAAGGAGAGAGAAGGGGTCGGGGAAGACAAAGAAAGAGAGATAGATAGATAGGGAGGGAGAGAAAGATAGAAAGAGAGAGGGATGAAGAACAATGAAACGACAGCGAGACCAAGAAGGACAGAGCATTAGAGTGGAAAGGTTGAATAGAAAGGCAGACTGACGAAATAAAGCAATAGGGAGACGATTTCTAATTGAGTTTATGAATTGTAAAGTAAACGATGGTAAGGTCTCCAATATATATATACAATATAATGTGGAACATAGTTTATATTTTTGAAGGTCTTTGAACTAAGGCCTACATAATAGCCTAAATATCCCCAACTAGTCCAGCTTTCTCACACAAGAAATATTACTCTTGATTAAGATTATACCAATTGGAAAACAGACGATAGGATAGGATAGTTTTTGTACATGTTTCTCAATGCATAAGTTAGGTAGGATAAAAGTTAGACAGGGAATATATTTTTGCGGTAAAAGTTTTATAATAGTTATTGCTTACAATTGAATCTTCATAAAGTAACCAACATAGGGTAAAGAAAAAAATTACTTTTGGCAAGTTTAAATCTAGACATTTATAGTGGACACAAATTTTAAAATGAAAACTGTGAGGTGGCGTGCAGTCACACGCGAATGAAAACAATTGACTATTTTTCTCTCTCAGATTTACTTCCTCTCTGCCCATCTCTCATCGCTGTCCCCATTTTCCGCAAATTTTGGCCTAAGCCAACCTTGATGAATAAGCCAGTTCGCTGAGAAATAAAAGAACGGTACGGTACGTAATATTTATGAGCAGTTTCTTTCCATTGTGTTTGATAAAGAATTTTTTAACAATGGGCTGGCTCGTGGGTGGCCCAACCAGTAATGTAAAAACAAAGTGGTTCTGACATCTACTCCCCTGCATCTCCCAGATGATGTCTGGTTTATACTTAAGTCACACAGCGTAGACTTTTTTTTTTCAAACAGACCTAGCGTAATGGCTCTATCAAAAATGGATTGTATTCGTTGACTTAATCGCGGACAATATAGTTTAGCTAAAGAAAGCATAAAGAAAGCTCTATGTAAGATTCACTTAGAATTCAACTACATGTATTATAGCCACTTGAGTTTTCACAAATTAATTCTTGATTTCGAAAAATCAGGGTTTTTTTTAGAAACAGGTTCATATGTTAGTAATTTAGGCCCACATGTCGAACGTAATAATCCATATAACGATACAGGCTTATAACATGTAGTTGAGCTTTTCTATGACCAAAACATGACAACGCAATTTAATTCTGTCGAGTTGGAAACAAGTGCTTCATTGGACCGGTAGTTTGTTCTCTCTCTCTCTCTCTCTCTCTCTCTCTCTCTCTCTCACTCGCTCGCTTTCTCTAACTTAGACTGAAATGGAAAATATTTTCTATGACGGCCGTGTACTTAGCCCCAGACAAAAATATTCAATATTAAACAAGAACAAGGATGAAGTAGTATAAAAACGCGTCTTTTTCAAGTTGCATTAAGTTTTCCTTCATTTCTTCTCACCAAAGGCCAAAATAGTTGGTGGCTGCTGTTTTTTTTTTTGTTTTTTTTTTTTTGCTTTATTTTCTCGCAAAGAGCAAAAGCAAAAGGACATCCTAAAACACAAATTGAAAAAGAAGTTTTGTCTATTCGCACTTAGCAACCTCATATAACCAACACATCGATTAGTGACAATACAAAGAAGGCTTATTTACAACGAACGGCCATTAGTAATCCATTTTTAACGTTAAAGCTGATAATCGTCATGCATCAAAGTAATTGTCTGATAAGAAATTGGCAACACCGAAGAGCATGATTAAGGTACTAGGAAACCGCAAAACACATTTATCAAAAAAGTCGCAATGGTAAAAATAATAAGAAAACTGGTGATATTCACTAAACATATTTTTTTTTCAAGAACATGGTTGTTTTATTTATAGCTGCTTCGGAAAAACGGCACTGGCATAAGCAGCATTTTTCAAGCTCAGTTCTAGGGCCTACTTAGAGCTTTGCGCCCCCGACTCCCCTCATGTTAGATACTTAAGCGTTTGTAGAACTAGACAGGATCCTCTGAATGAAGAAAAAAGACACAGATATACTACATGAAGAAAAAATAGACTTGAATTTTTTTCAGGCATTAGTCACAATTCTTTTTAAATGTAATTTTTAAACTTTTATGTACCTGGTAGATATCTAAGGGGTAGGGTAGGCAAGGGATTTGGTTTGGTTTGGTTGTTTGAATTTGAACGTCCCAGTCAACTTCGAGGTTATATCAGAGATGGCGCTTGGGACAATTGAAAGCGTGCTGCTACACTGTGATGTAAGGAGCGTTTGTATACACCACACTCAGTCACATTACCCTGACACCGGGCCGACCAGACGGTAGGCAAGGGAAGAAGTTATTGGACGGATTCTCTCATTGGGTGGGAGTGCGAAAGACGGTAGAGCTGCTAGAATGGACGGATTATAAAGATAAATGGAGGACTATGATCGGCGATGCCGGCGTGGCATTAATTTGACGATGCTACTGCTGCTGCTGCTGCTGTTGCTGATGTTGATGATGATGATGATCTTAGAACTTATATTCATAAGGCTAGATCGGTTAAGTTTTCCTAACTTTCATCTTTAGCTAATTTGAAAAATAATGAAGGCTACAGTGTTTTGATGCTTCAAATATTGTGGCTGCTTTTCATTCACTTTCCACAGTTACTGAGTTTCACCCCATGGTGCAGCTGTCATTGACTAGTGGCTCTAGAATAGTAAAATCTTTAGGGAACATCCTATTCATGAAGTCGTGAGTCCAATAATGTAATTCTTTTCCAAAGTTGCTTGTGGTTGGTTGGTTGCTGGGTTCCCATCTAGCTAGTACTGGGGGACAGTAGTAGACTGCATAGAACATGGTTGAAAGGTTTTAAAGGTACGAAATTAGCAGTGGAGAGAAGTAGGCTATTTAGTGGAAATGCCCGAAATTCTGCTTTTAGTATGATTCGAATCTTCGACATATACGAGTAGATGCGTCGGCACTCACCGCCTTGCCACTAAGAGAAACATAGCTTTTACTATATCGCCACTACCCATCTTAAAAAAGGAGTTTCATGGCGAAGACCCTTGCTTAGCTTCTCTAAGAGACCCACTTACTTGAATGGGAAGATCAAATTCGCACAAAGGGCATACACAACAAACACAGAGAAGAAACGATAACATTTAAGGTATGCCTCATATGAGTTATATATCTAGAGATCAGAATAAATAGTGGAGGCAGCCACTGCGTAATCAAATGATTGAAAGATTTTGAAGGTATGAAATTAGTAGTGGAGAGAAGTAGGCTTTTTAATGGAAATAGAGCATGGTTGTAGTTACAGGCATACTATGAAGAGATTTAGGTATAGAAAAAAATATATATATACATTTACTTACCTTGGTTTTATGTGTCAGTTGGACACATGCAAACGTTGCTTTTCCCCTTTTTTCCCTATGCAAGCTATTTGAAACTTTTCTCTCTCCTAAAATTGGTTAGGGAACCAAATGTTTCTCATCATTCCTGCTTTTACTCTCTAACTATTCTCTCTCTCTCTCTCTCTTTCTCTCTCTCACCCATCTCTGTCGTATCTCTTTGCTTACTATCTTCTCTCCCTGCATCTCCCTGTCTCTTTCTTTTTCGCCTGTGGTTCCAAGCAGAAATACCGGTAGCTGTTCTTTAAATTTTCTTGATTGACTTAAATTTCCCATTACTGCTTAGAGTGTACATTTTTTAATAAGCGCTATTTTCTGGCAAAGTCTTATTTATTGTTATGTTTTTGTTTGTCTGCCTTTTTTTGCTACAGAATTTTATAAAGTGTTATGTAAATACATGTACTACTTTTACTCTAAGAACTATATCGTACCATTATTTCAATCTACTGCTGTTGATACTAGTACCACCGCCACTACTCCTTCTGCATATTACTGCTACTAATCCTACTACTGCTGCAGCTGCTGTCGCTGCTGCTTTTGCTCCTCCTCCTACTACTACTACTGCACTGTTGCTGC
>BMAT01009880.1:1252-14946 GCA_019649035.1 Elysia marginata | reverse complement strand
AATTACTTGCAGTTTTTACTAGTTTTCGCCATCCCTCTTAACACAAGGAATTTATGATGCCACTAAACAAGATGTAAAAATTTGCAAAGACTTGAGATTTCTAGCTCATTGCATATAATTTAAGTAGTTTTATATACACATGATGGCCAATATATCGGGTGGCCAAAAAAACGTCCTCAACTTTGTCACCCTATAACTTCACACCTATTTACGGTATTTACAAGAAAATGTACACTGAGTAAGACAAATTCTTAATGTCAAGGTGTGTGAAGCTTGAAGCTTCTGGCTTTCTTGGTCTAGAAGTTTTTTGATTTTAGCTAACACACACCTCAGATGTGAAAAAACTGTCCACAAACTGCATTTTTTCAAGTCATCTGTAGAACCTCCTTCCAGATGAACAGCAGCTTTAACTCTTTTGTGCCATGTTGCGATTGACTTTCTCACTTCCTTAATACCTGTTTGGTTTCAGTTCATTTTCAGTTGGAGGGAATCGACCGCCCCATGTAGACCTCAGCAAGCCAGTCTCACATTGCATAGTCCATTGGTTTTAAATCTGGAAATTGTGATGGCCAGTCATCTTTGGTAATAAAATCTATTCCTTGGTCTATGAGGAATTTATGGGTTGCTCGACTTGCATGCAAAGTAGCACCGTTTTGTGACAAAATAAAGTCATCTTGAGAATAAAGTTTGTATCATGAGGAAAGGAGTTTTTTTGTTAAGCAGAAAGATGTAATTTTTTGAGTTTATCTTTACTATCTCAGTTATGTCATTCCAACACACTCCAGAGGAAACCATAACTTTGACATCTTCATCGGTATATCTGTTCAGAAAGCGCCACGATCAAAGGTGTCTTTTCTCGTTCATACTTCTGATAGTCTGAATTAGTTTGTAGGCCTTTAACTTCATATTCCTTTTTACAATTCTTTGTTCAGAGCGTTAGCGTTGTGCTCTCAGTGTGTGCAGGATGGACTGCAAAACAGCTCTGGTGCAGAGGTCAATGTTTGTTTTTTATCAGTTTCGGTAACTTTTTTTAAACCTCCGCCGTTTCTTTATTCATATTGGATTTCGTTAATACTTGGCGCATTATTGTAGTAAAAGTTGATTCATCATATGCGGGAATAATATGATAATTGTACAAAGACCGTTAGAGATATGGCGCTCCAAAGTTGAGGATGTTTTTTATGGGCCACGTGACATATTTGTCTTGTAAGGTTGTAGCATCTTTTAAAATTACCTCAGAAAAAAAAGAACTAAAGGCAGGTTTGTCTAAGTTTGGCACATTTCTATTGAACTCTATGTTTGTAAAATACTTTTAGCAGCTTTTGAAGAAGCAAAATGTTCCTTTGTAGATCAATTGAAGCATTTTTTTCTTGCCTAGTTATCATGTCAAAATAATGATTAGTTGCCCCTTTACTTTTACTAATGTCATATTTCATGCACATTTGTACACTACTAATTATCAAAACATACAACTAAAGTTTAAATTGTGTTCATGTCCTTTGCATATGAATATAAAATTCTCTTACATAAAATCATGAGTTTTTTATTTGGTTTGAAAGAAAAGTATACTTTGAAAGCTTAAAAATTTTAAAAGCTAAATTAAAATGCATCAATAAGAATAACCTTTGTGCACACAATATTCTTTTTCCTTTTGTACATTCAAGTTTGAGAAATTTTTCTCTAGCACACAGAAGATAAACAGGAAAGAGATTTATGTGATTTGAGTGGAAATCGCTTTTTCATCCTAAACAACCAGGAACAAATTAAAATGAAAAATTAGGTTAAGCTCTTGGGTACCTGTTCTTGGTTAATTTTTTTTTTCAGAGACAAATATTTTGTGTCCAAGGTGAATGAGTTGGATGTCAAAATCTCACCTTCAAAGGTGTTGCTGTTTTTAACAAAACATGTTTCTAAGCTTTTATATATAAAAAAATTCATACAGTTGTCAATATTTTGTGGAAAGGTATTATTTAGAACTGTTGTTGATTCAAAACATAAAGAAAAAGAAGGAAAATAGTCCCTTGACATGGTGTAACATTTAAAAAGGAATTTCTGGCTTGCAACTCATTCACCATGAAGACAAGACATTTCATTCTATGTAAAAAGAATTTCCTTAAACTCACATTTTGCTCAGCTAAAGAGTACACAAGTTGTGGAAGAATGTCCCCTCTCACAACTGCCTCTGCAAGATCATCATTATAGTTTGCCAGTCTTCCTAAAGCAAGAGCAGCTGTTTGTTGAATAGTAGGCACAATATCCAACAGCAGCGGCCGTAAGAGGGACATAACTCCAGCATTTTGAAGAGTCTCAATGTTTTGAGGTCGAGAGGCTAGCTCTGCCACTGTCTGGACAAACTGAGTCCTTGACTTTTGATACTGCTCAAAAACTGAAATTATGAAAATATTTACTGTCAGGGTAAATGACATGAACTTATATGTAAAAACTTCTGCATTCTGTCAGCAAACTCTCCTTTTTTTTCTTTTGAAAATACAGTGTCATCTGTCTAAATTGACATGCCCTCATAAATCATGATGATTTTGATGTGTAAAATTGACCATAAATACAAAAAGCTAAAGATAGAAAAGATTAAAAGAAGCAAGGCAAAATGAGTACTGAACAAAGACCCTTACTTCTATAATTAATTATTCCCATGTTAATTTTACAGGATATTTGTGCATCAGTACCGTACTATTTTTTCAGTTAGGAGGTCCGTGTGGTATTTCTGATTTTCTAGTCTAGTCTTTTCTGGGTAGTCTGGGGGTACAGAGTGGCACTGAGGAGTGCCTGGGAACGCCTCTGAACGTGAATAGACTAAGTGTTTGGCAGAACATGATCCCTAGTTCAATTACCCTGTAACAATCTAATCAGGCAGAGTCATGAACAAAACCGTTAAATATCTTGTTACACCCATAGTTCTTGTTACTCCTGTTGTCATTTACTATCGGTCCTAATTTGGAACTGCATTTCAGAACTTGGCTTTATATTACACATAGAGCTAGACTATGCAGACCTACTAGATCTATATATCTCGTCTTCCTAAACATTTCCCGCTGGATGTTCCGTGCCATATCGGATATACCTACAGTAAAATCGCAGAAAATAAAAAAAAATTCTTACCTTGTAGAACCTGTCTACTCATTTTGCGAGATTTTTTGCACTTTTGAAGCAAATTACTGCTAAAACAGTTATTTCGGGTCAGATCTACACCTCCAAGCGCGTTGGTCAACCGTCTCACCGAGCTTTGGTTATGCGTTGCTATGAGGGAAGGCTGTTTTAGCAACGGAAATCAAGAGACGAGCCAAATGCTGCTGTTCTGTACACAAAGAAAGTGAAGGTAGTGGTAAACGGCCTTTTACGTTAATAGCTAATACGGACTTCTAAACAAAAGGAAACTATAATTTACCTTTTCCAATTTTCGGTTAGAGCTCATGATTTTTAGAAAACTAATTATATAAATGGGAATCATTGATATCTAAATCTTTTTCGTGTTTTTATTGCAGAACGTTGGGAAACAGAGTAGCGGCGGGTGGGTGAAGTACGACATTAAAATATTTTAATCTCTCTTTTTTATTTCAAATGTGGAGAAGTTTTAAAATATCATGCTAAAATGCTGCATCAAGAATTTTTACAAAGATATTATTTTGATTAGCACTTATTTTCTGCAGCATCATAGTCATAACTAAGGTCAATAGGTTAACAAAATGGCGACCTCCGTCAGGATCCTGAAACCAAGAAAGTTGAGTTGGTTTGCATCATCAACTTTAAACAGACTGAACTCCTCCAAATCTAGAAACAGAAATAAGCATGCCCCATTTGTGAGTTTACTCACTCATTATAAAATGTATCAATCAGCTTTTTATCATTCATTCTTCATTTTGTCTGTAACAATGATGCATCTGTTGTACACAGTAGCCTACTTTACGCTTTTTTGTTTGAAGAAGTCAGATTTTTTAAATAAATTACATAATTAAACCTAGATTCAAGCTAGGGTTGCAAACCTGATGAGGCAAACTTTGGAAAATTCTATCTTATCGATTAAAGCATTGATTTATTGGTGTGAAGCATCAGAATGCTGAGGAATTTAGAGACCGGAATTAGCCCTGTTGAGCTTTAGTCTAAAAAAATGGGGGGGTCCAGTTTGTCACAGTTTATCGGGCTGTGAGGTAGTCTTTCCCTGTGACACCTGGAACTAAAGCATCGTTTTTGCTGTGAACTTGAAGAAGTCATAAAAATCCCATACCTGATGAGGCTGGACAAAGACAGCTAAACCTTTCACTTTGTATAAGACAGACCTTCGTTTGAGCATCATGAATAGAAGTGTAATACAGTGGAATCCACTTAAAGTCAGTTGACACCTCTTTAAGGGAAACTCTTGCTTAAAGTCAACACTCTTTTGCATTCCCATATTGTATTTCATTATATTTTTGTTGTGGTTAAAGTCAACACATTTTTTTCGGTCCCTAGGTGTTGACTTTATCAGTATTCTGCTGTATCTATAATCTTTAAGTTTAATACAGACCCCTGCCTCCATATTATTGAAGTAGAAAGCTATAAATCGTGTATTATTTTTAAAGTAGGAAAAAAACATCCTACCTATAGATGAAAATGAACAGACCCTCATACGTTGATTACTTGTCAATTTATCAGTTCCTAAAACAAAACACAAATTGCATGTTTTTCAAGATAAACATTGAAAGACTTCAGTTTGTACAGAAAATATTTTTGGTCAATCACTTAACACATATCATCAAAGTGGGTATGCCAGCCAGTTCATTTTAGAGATTATTTTTAGGCCTAAATACTTATCAACTTATCAAGATACTGCTTTGTCATCGGTGCTTGGTCACGAGGTGACAGTTTCTTTCTTTAATCTGTTATAAAAAATTCTTTCAATTGTTTTGTCAACATTTAAGGTGAGATGTTTATTTTTTTTGCTTAGTAAAAAAATCCCTTAAATTCAGATCTGTAACACAGTGTAAGCTTCCTCTGAATTGCTTAAACAGACTCCGCAGTGTATTGTCATCAGCAAATTTGATTAGGGAAGTGTTTTTTTTTTCTCTGGGCCTGTAATCATATACATGTAGATTGAATGGGACAGGACACACACCAGGGGTGGACCCATAATTGTTATTTATAATTCTAAACCACTAAAAGTATAGAATAGAGAGGAAGCTTATTGAATAGACTTGGGTATAATTCAAATCCTCTTAACATTGGAAGTTTTTATTTATTGCCACAAGATTTGAATTATGAGGATTCCACTGTATCTAATTTAAGCGGGCTTTATTCTAGCTAAGACTAGTACTTTTTTAACTGTGTCACAAAAATAAATTAGTCCCCTCCAATTATCTTGCCTTATTGTTATTATAGATATTTTAACCTTGTTTTGTAGGCTGTTGCAGAACAGAGGTATGCAGAAAAGGATGAGCCGAGTTTGGGAGATGATCCTAATGACCCTGAGTATGTTAAGTACAGCCAAAAGCCACACCCAGAGACTGTGACGAAGCATCATCCTGATATGCTTGCCAATCAGCCTGTCAAGGGAAAGATTTTTGAAAAGCTGCCTTTCAGGATCTATTTAGAAGCAGGGAAAATGTATTCTTTCTGCACATGTGGTTACAGCAAAAATCAGGTAAGTTATAGAAGCTGTTTGCAGTGCAGATGGCTTAAATATCTATAAAAAATAAAACATCTTTGAATTAGGTGAAAATTGCTCTTGAAATAGAACTTTTCTTAGTCGTATTAAAAAATATAATTGGAAATTTAAGGGAACAATCATACAATGGATAAATAGTAAGTTAAGAATAGCCTTTCATGATCTGTATTTGCAATGAAACATGGTTTTATTGTTGAAATTGGTGTGATGGGTCTTTAATGTATGTCAGTCGACTACTGATAAGTTGTTGTCTCTGGGGGCTTAAGATCAAAATTGACTTATCCATACACCTACTTAACCATCAATGGTTGGGAAGGGGGGGGGGGGAGGAAAAAAACATGAAAAAAAAGTTTAAGTATGTTGGACAATAATAATTACATGGTAACTTCCCCTGATACTAGCTATCATGAAATCGCTTCCAACTTTTGATTTGGTAGTGAAATAAAAGAAGACAATTGACGATTTGATGTTATTGAGTACATGTACTTTGTACAAGACGTAAATTATGTAGACTATAGCTTGGTGTTGCATTGATCTACAGCAACAATTCAACTGTAAACTTTAAGACTGTCAGAACTGATAAGTGATACAGAAGTGAGAACGCCACATGGTGTTAATACTAGGTGTGTCGCGAAAAAGAAAGGGGAGAAAGGATCTATATTAGGCCTAATCTTACAAAGACAAGGCCTTACATGTACATGTCTTTACTTTAATGATAAGCAGACTGGAAATGGAAAAAGCCCTGGGCTTATTGAACATGGGGAGAAAGGTGAGGAGGGGGTGGGGGAATTAATTTACAAGTGCGAACATCGGCTGTTGTTTGTGGGCCATGTGACAGACTGGCACTGTGTGTGTAGGCTAGGTCCACCCGTTGGCTAGCATATATCCCTGACCATAGGTTTACTTTTTACCTAGCCAAAGTGACTTCAACCCTTTGTGATACTTATGATATGACTGTGACGAGAGTGTGTCAATTGTTGTGTAATGGGATAGTGGCGACAAGGTAACGAGGCAGTACAAAGATGCTGCGTAATGGAAAGCTTGTGTTACCTCTCAGTTTTACTACCACTTCACTCTTTGAGAAAAGGGAAGTGTGGGACAGGGATATAAAAATCTACTTGACTGTCAATGTCATGACGATTGAATCAACATCAACTTATCACTAATAATCAGTTCCTTTTTTGCATAAAAACTACAATGGTTTATTATAAAGAAGAATGTTCTCAGAAATTAAGATCCATTCAAGCGAAAATCAACTCACGCAAAGTCGACTCAAGTGAAGTCAGTTTGTATTTTTTGTGGAACTTTTAAAATTGACTAAGTATCACAAGAGCAGATGAGGCACAGGCATATTAAAAGCGTTTTCATTTGAAGTTAAGAACTTTTTAAACAGAATTTTGGGTTGAAGAGGAAAGAGTTGTGGAGGCTACAAAACTAGACTCTATTTATTTTGGATCGAAAACACTAGGTCAGAGTGGGTGGGTGTAATTCAAAAATTCATATTGCTTGGTTGTAGTTTCCATATTTATTGCAATAATCCTAGCAAATTTCTATTGTCAATATTTCCTTCCTTAAACTTTAGAATTAGGCTTATTGTAAAATTATTTTCTCAAGTAGAAACTTGTACGTAAAGATTTTGTTTTAAATTGATGATATAGATTTCAGAAAGGTAGGTGGGGGGATTGGTTGGGAGATGAGAAGTCATGTCATGTAACATATTCCAATTAATTGTTGGAATATTGAATTGAAACTTACTTTAATCTTGGTAAGGATATAGATTAAAATTACATCCAAAAGAGAAATTAGTACATGACTGCTTTTTTTTGTAGTAGTCACACAAAATGTGTCTATTGCCTTTTTCAGAGAATAAAACTTTTTTTGATATTTTGATTACAATTGTTTTTGACATATGGAAATTGGTAAGCAGTAAGTCACTTTTTCAGCAAATTGGAGAAAACCCCATTTCAAAAGTGTTCACAGCAAAGGAAATTTGAGATTATATTAACTACTCCACAGCACCAAATATGTATCAAATTTATATGATTGTCAATTTGAAATCAGTGATCATGTCAAAACTGAAGGTTTGACAATGCTTTAGTTTGAAGTTTGAGTGACATTTTGAGAGACTTATAAGGGATACATTAGCCAGTCTAGCTTACGTTAAGGTCTTTCAATTCCATTCAAACTTTATTTGTGTGGCAACCAGGGTGAGTGAGGACTTTCAAGTCACTTTCGAGTTTAAATTTAAAATATTTACTGTATAACTTTATCATTTTATTGACCTGTCTTCTTGGGATCAACATAAGCTTGAGTCAATACATGTATAATGTTTCAGAGGCATAAAACACAATTTTCCAAAATCTAAACGATTTTTCATCTGACAGTTCTGACTGGGGTCTTCCATGGTCACCTCACATTTAAAACATTTCATAACTGATATTTTACAGCTGTTTTGGGTAAACATCACTCATTTATCAAAGGGCTTACTTGTGTTTATGAAGGGGAAAAAAGTTGTCAAAATTTATTTCATACTGAAGTCTTTCATGTGGTAATAAAATTACATCGAGATAACAAAACATTTGATTCTATGATTTTCATTTTCCTCAGCCCTTCTGTGACTCATCTCACAAAGCCCCAAACTTTATGTCAACTCGTCCTCATCATATTCGCTTCAGACCTTTGCCATTTAAGGTAGATGAATCTAAGGAGTATTGGCTCTGCATGTGTAAACAGTCCAACAACCGGCCCTTCTGTGATGGCTCTCACAAGAGACCTGAAATTCAAGGTGCTGTCAAAGGATAAGCCTAGGCATTCAAATTTATCTTGACCTTTGAGTACCCTGAATCTTTGACCTTCTTTGCATGCTCTGATTTGCCTTTTTGTTGATGTCATACTTGTTTTGTTTGATATTTTTGTATGTATTTTTAATAACAATTGTTTTGTGAAAGGCAGATTTTGTCTTTGATCTTTTAAAAATAAAAATCTCAGTTCCAAATTATCATTTTTGTCATCAAATAAACATGAATGAATTTTTTTTACTGTATAAGTATTCAACCTGGAGTATTATCCTGTTTCTGTTTTTGCTTCGTGCACAATGCAATTCAAGATATTTTTTTGTTTATGTACATATTGTATACTGGAATGAATTATCCTGTGACTTGGATTTGTAGATTATTTTTTGTCAACTTTTGAATTATCCCTTTCTTTTTGACATGTGCTCCATCGCTTTAAATTGTCTCTCAGGGTCTAATATGTCTGTCCATCTTGTGAGATAACATTAATTTAATCTTTGCCACTCCAGTTTTTATCTAGTATAACCATAGCATAACAACATAGTCATACAGACTTGGTAGCCCTCAAGCTTTGACATCTTACAAAACTCTTCTATTTAAACAAAATAAGTTTGTCCTAAATATTTTCATGTCATTTTTATCTTATTCAAAATTTATTTACTTAATTTAAATGTTCTTTTGGCTTTTGGGAGATATTACTTTCATTATGAACTTTTTTTTTCATTTGGAATATGCAAGCAAGCACTGAAGTAATTATTTTTTTTGTAAAGGAATTCAGGCAGGTTGAGATTTCTCTACCTGCGTCACATTGTCATAAAAGAAACATAGATGCAGCAATTTTACCTTGAGATTTGGTGCTCTGAAGACAAAGGCCTTGACCTACTTGTAGCGCTTTAATAAATCTTGCTTATAGTTAATTTAATACAATGAGCAAAACTTGAACATTTTTTTTCCTCGTTTGGGGATATATTTTATTATTTACCAGTTATATTAAAGCATTTAAATCTCAAGGTAATGATGTTGATAAAATGCTTTTTTGGGTACACGTACATATAATTTTCTAAAAGGAATTGACGGCATATCATCTGTATAGATGGCACACACACAAAATATAGTTAACTAATGTCTTTTTTTCTTTATGCTAAATTTCAAGATTGCATTTATAAGGAATGCAAATTTCCAGATTTTACATTCTTTTCATGTTTTTTTTTAGACAATTTATTGTTGATTGCACAGCTTGTGCCAAAACATACGTTTTATGTATAAGATGAAATGATTGTCTAATTTCCTAAATTTTTTTTTTGCATCTGGATACATATAAACATGAACTTTTATATATATTGGAAACTTGTTGGCCTGTTCTCCCCTACATGTACAGATTAAAGATACATGTATTCTCTTGATCAAGTTTTTTTTTTCTTTGTGGCTTTGTTTCTATGTATAAAAATTTTTATTGGCATAGAACAGCCAAGATTTAGAGTGTGCTCTTTGAAAAAGTAAGACATAACACTATGGGAATAAAAAAGGAACTCTGCAATGCCATCACTTTTAAAAAATTTATGAGTCATTTTTACCAGAAAACTGCTTTTACTTTCAATGTCCTCAGTAAAATTTACACCATCTTTCATTTCAAGTTTACACACTGGATAGGATACTCAAACCCCAAGGGAATGAGATTTGTGTTTAAATTATCCAAAAACCGAAGTTTTACAATATATTAACAAAAAGTGCAGTGTAAACCTGATAAAACATTCCAGGACCCAAGGCATTCATATAAAATTAAGTGAGAGAAATTCAAATTTAAAAAAAGCCATATAAAGGACTCTTTATTTACAACTTTTTTCTCAAGTCAGTGTTCAATCATAATGCCAATAGTCTAAGGGGAAGCACCTCGTCAGGTAGAACTTTGCAACCACACTAGATGGAGGATATAAACGTCTAGATGCTGATGAGCCCAGTCATGGGCAGGAATCAGAGAGAATAATCATGACTCGATTTGATCTCATACAGGAGATTAAGACGAATTGAAGTGCAAATGCATTAGTAACATTTATTAGAGTTATTACTGTAGGACTTTAAAAGTACAGTTTACCCTACTTATCAACATGCTTTCAGAGATTGATATATGATTATGTAGATAAATAAAATTAAAAGACAAAGAGTAAGAATAAGGGGAGTTCAACGACACTGATTCCATAATAATATATAACTAATTACTCTCCTTGTTTTGTTATTCAAGGGAAACAAATTTTTGAGACATTTGTTCTACTTTTTTGTTAGTCTTTTTTTTATATTTAAGTAATTTTTCACCGCCGGCTGCCGCAGTGTATTTGTATTTGCCAAAAGTTAAATGTCAATTCAACGTTGTATTTAAAGTCATTCTTTTATTTTCTTTAATATTGAGATAATTTCTGCATGAGACTAAGAGGCAGTCCAAAAGAAGAAAAAAATGGAAGGTTCGGATATCTTCTTCCCTAAGTGGTGTACAAAAACCTCAATGAAAACACTAGATTATAGATACTTAAACTAAGGAGCAATGCTATTTATGGTTTTATCTTTAAATTCTATTTCAACCCTCAAAGGACATTATCTTTAAACACTAACAGATTTTAAAACAAAACAGAAAGAAAATGTTCAGCAAGAAGTGGCCTGTCTTTCTGTTATGCCTCCCTTAAAAAAGTGGCATTTCAAAGATAGCTTGAGTTTTGGAATTCATTTTGAGAACAAACTGAAATCAACACAGTCAAAACCTCTTAATTTGAACCTCATGGGAAAGAAGAAAAACTTTGAATTTAGAGGATTCGAATTATACTCAAAGCACCAGACCATGTTTATTTATTAAGCCACTACTCAGTTCTATGGCAGAGTTTTCTCTCACCTTACCCTTGCATGAATTTTATGCAGAAACAAATCCATTCTATGGGCTTAGAGTTAGACACCTCTGTGTAGCTTGTCGGATGGCAACTTTGTGCGCTAAATGTTCCTCATAAAACTTTCATGCTTTGGAAAAGGAAAACTGCTAATGATTTCAATTAGAAGGAAAACTCTGTAAGCCTCAATAGTAACTTCAAATTAAGAGAATTGAACCACAGTGGAATCCTATTAAGATAAGTCTCTCCGGGGCCCAAAAAAAAAAGTTAATCTTATTCAAAGTTCATATTAAGCAGTAACATTATTAAAAAAAAAAGTGAAAAGGGGCTAAAAATATAGTTTATATTTGACAAAAGTTTATCTTAACTGTTAACAGGATTCCACTGCATATGAATTTTGAATTATGAGTTCAAATCTAGTAACAAAGCCGAAGAAGAAAAATGAACCTCACATGTAGAAAACGTTCATAAGGAATTCAGATTATCAGACTTCGATTTTGGAGGTTTCCTCATGTATTTAGAAGGCCATGATAGACCATCAAGCAACTTTGGAACTCGGATAGCCCATACTCATATACCAGATCTCTAGATTTAGATCATAAATGTGACAAAAAACGCAATTCATACATGCATTTAAATCTGGACCTATCTTTTATACATCCGCCTGAAGCTTCTTAAATCTAAAGAATGTAAGAGGTCATATATTATTCCATAACATTAAATTAAGCATTTCACGAACTATGCAATTTAGAATCAGCCTGGTCTATATCTAGCACAAATCAATTATAAAATCTAAGGTTTCTATGCTAAGTCAAACCTCCAATGATACGCTGATGTTTTTATAACATGTTGCATAAGCTACGTAAATTTATTCTAATGTTTATAGTCTTTACTGTCGTCAAATATGCAACTTTCATTTAAAATTGGTTAATTTTTACAGCCGTATCACAGGAGATACCGAAATTCAATGCAAAGTCCTGGAGGAACATATATGAGTCTGATTTTGCAAGTTTCACATTGCAAGACAAAGGGTTTTAGTTATGTTTTTTTCTGAGCTTCAAAACTTTAAAAAATACAGTGTTAAATTGTTAAAATTTTGAGAAAAAAAAGATCTTAGAAATTCTTTCAATTTAAAACGAAAGATGTTTTCTCAAATTGAAATTTTCAATATCCGACTACACTTGCAGGGTGGAAAGTTTCCTCGAAAATCGGCAGCAGCGTTAGTTTTGGGTTTGGGTTCGCATCGGCGCGGCTTTCACACGCAGTGGTGTTGATTTTGTGCAAGAATCGCGGTCAAACTCCGCTCGAAACGGCCGTGAGGAAAACCAAGGTGCGCGGTTTTAATATTGCTACTGGTTCATTCTCCTATCTTTTCTGTGATTCGATATCGGGGAGTGTCACTAAATTCAGCTCAATGCATCGTTCCTATACCTAGTTAAGCTCAGCCGGTATCGGTAATATCAGCGTCTCCAAGCACGGCCCTTTTAGTTAGAACATTGCCCCTGAGCGGTGATCGGGTCATTGCCCTTGTCTTGTACTATTATAATTATTCATTGCATCAAGTACCAGTAGACACTTTCTTAGTATAGGTACATGTATTCTTACTTGCTTGGGAGCCGCTTTTCCGGGCTGTCCTTGAAAAAAAAAAAACTAACACAGCGCCACGCCATCAGGTCAATAACAAACCGCACCTGTAATTTCTGTGTAAACAATTCTATCAATTTCTTTCAATGGGTGGCCCTAATGAGTTGCTCAGTGCAGTCAGCTGTGCTTTAATATTTGTGTTGAGCACATTCACTGAACGTCCTAGATCAGGTGATTATCAGAAAATCTCCAGGCTAGATCTATCATTCTACAGTGGTAAGCTTGAAGGCCCACCCTGTTCCTGTACACAATGTAGATTCTTACAGATGGGCATTATTTTAAAAAAAATAAAAAATAAGAGACCACACTGTCTTGTCGGATATTTTTATGTATACATTGCTTTTGCTTCAATGTGAAATATACGGCGAGACCATTAAACTTTTTCAAGGAAAAAATTGAAGTAGGCATATCTCAGACTTTTCAATTTCAGTCTCAAACTCTCTGGCCAGTAGCCGTCTTCCATTTCCATTTCTCAAGTCTTTTCCCTTACACTTTGTAATTCGCTCTCCCTCTCTCTCATAATATTTCTTTTACAGCCCGAAACACCCATACTCCCCGCACCCTCTCTCCGTGGCTCTCTCTTCTTCCTATCTTTTTCTTTATCTCTCTCTAAGTTTCTTTCTCTCAAACTGTTTTCCTTGACGTTCCTGCTTTTTCTCTGCCTATGAACTTATCTACTCCCCTCCGCTTCATGGGAACATAATCTTTCCTTTTCAACCCACCACACACATA